>CADEPE010058759.1:0-21651 GCA_902829205.1 Fraxinus paxiana | reverse complement strand
TTAAATTTTCCCCACTTAATATGCTAACTTCTTGAAATCATACAAACACGCACATTTCTCACTTCTTGAAAATATGAAACAACTCTCATTTCTTCTTCAAATTCGTTATTAATTCCAACAATAATTTAGTTTTATATACGGAAAATTAAATTAGGATAAATTAGGAAAGATTTTGGCAAAAATTAATTTTCCAATGACATTAAAAAAAACTTTCTTAATCCGTGTGAAAAACGAAACAAGCTTATATAATTGGACGGATGGAGTATTTTGAATTATAATTTTTAAAAGAATGTATGGTTAGAAAGTAGGAAATTTTTTTGAATTTATGTACAAAATATTTTATTGTGTGAATATGTGATTAAAAATAAGTATGTAAAAAAAAAGAGTTTTTAAATAATGGTCGTCAAACCCATATCCCGGTTTATTTATTTATTAATTTAAATATTTTGGTCGTGTTTATTCTTTTTAGTGTGTGTTTGAGTCACATTATTTTGGAAAAATTTGTTTTGAAATAGTAAATTGATGGAGAATGTGTAGTTGAAATAAAAAAAAAAAAATTATTAATGTAATAAAAAATATTATTTTATTAAAATACGCGTGGTTAAAAAATGAGAATAAAAGTGGCTCTGGCCGCTTAATTAGAGATCTATGCGGTTTGGGACCCGCTCATCAAACTGACGTCACGCTCCACAAAGCGATTAAGCAAAATGACTATCTCCATTTTTCATTGATTTCTTTCTAATTTTCTCTCTTTCAAATAGGGGAAAAAAGGCGAAAAATCTCTTCAATTTAGACGATCACGAAATCTAGGGTTTCCTTATCAATCTGAAATTCAACTCTTGATCCATTGAACGCGTGAGTTTTCCAATATTCTGTAGATGTGATTATGTATATGTATATGTATATGTCTGTGTCATCATTTACTGAATTTAGGTACTTTATTGAGAAATTAAAAAATTATTTAGCACTACTTCGTCTGTGTTTGAAATGATTTTTTGGTATTATTATTTAGTTTTTCAAAGGATCATGTTTTTTTAATTCTGATTTCAGACTTCTCTGAGTTGATCAGGAATTCTGTGGCATTAATTTTTTAGATTTTCGTCGATTCATAATTTATATAGGTCGTGTACGTGTGTTTGTCTGTATGTTTATTTTCCGTTATGATTGTGTGTGTTTGCACTTGTGTCTATTTATCTGTCTTTTTTGAGTCTTCTGTTGTTTGCTGAAATATATAGTTTTGCCTTCACTCTTGAGTGCATGAAGCGAAGGTGTAAGAATTCCTTGTATGAGAAATATGAAAGCAGTGTAACATTTTCTTTTGGCTTGTTGAGTGCTTTCTGAGCCGTGGATATCGTGTAAAATTTGTTTTGTTCTTAGGAGGTCAGAAGGCATTGGACCTTTGTCTTCTGTTGAAGTTCGGATGCAATTATTTGTAAAACATAGTGGCTTGATAATCAAATCTAAGTTTTAAGTGTGGTGGTTTTTCGAAACCGTAATTCTAGCTTTCCACAGTTTGAGAGAGAAAGACCAGGCATATAGTATGACTAAAGATGCCACAAGAAGTAGTGAAAAGTAGTGAATTCATATTCCAATAGAGAGTCAATGGTCAAAGAGAAGAGGAGAGAGAAAGAAATGGAGAAAATAATATGCTTCATTTTGCTAAAGGTTTCGAGAACAAGGGAACACAACACAAGTACACAGTGGTTTTTGAAACTTTGAAGAAGAAGCCATATTGCTGCCCATTGGAGAACTGATGCATGTCATGGATGCAACAGTTTTATTTTGCCTGTCAACTTTCCGCTACAGGCAACAGCCTCCTTTTATTTGAACTTGGGACCTTATATGACAAAAAATAAACAAGTTAAAAAACCAAAATTTGGGAAGAAAAAAATTAAAATAATGAATAAAACAATGTCATCAAGTGCAATTCTTGCCAACTTGAACAAATTTGCTCCACATGTACTTAATCAGGAACTTGCTTCTGTTTCTGAGGCAAAACATCATTGTTAAGTGCTTTAGTTTGGTTTTGAAATCTTTGGATATATTTGAAGATTTTGAATTAGTTATCTACTATGCTACTTGTGATTGTCATCATTTAATTTATCTATTACCTCTTACTTCATTTGGGGAATTCAAATGCTTTTAAACCTGTCACTCTCAAGTTTTGAGATGCCACGGTTGTTTAGTTTGGTATTAGCTTTGGCAGATTTTCATAAATTGAAAACATTATTTTTAGTTATTTTCTCATAATGCTCCATTGCTCCTGTCTTTATACTTTTCTAGTCTGCAGCAATGAAGGGTGGATCATCTTCTTTAAATCCCTATGCAACATCATACGTACCACTCTCAAAAAGAGGAGGAACTGATGGCATCAAAGATTTTAGACTTTTGGCAAATCAATTAGATAGTGGAAATCACTCTGTCTGGTTTGGACATCAACCAAATCTTACTTGCACACAAGGACAGCACCAAAACATTTCTCAAAGCTATGTCAACGGTGCTGATGCTGTTCAAGTTGCTCAGATGTCTAACCCTAAGTATCATTGTGGTGGTGAATTCTATGCCTCATCATCATTTAATCCACATGAGATGTCTGGAAAATCAAGCTTCAGTGAAGAATCTGACATGGATTTGGCATATCTTCAGATGACATTTCCTAGTATATCAGAGGAGTCTCTTTTGGATGTCTATTTGGCCAACAAAGGTGACCTGGACTCAACAGTGGACATGCTGAATCAACTTGAGGTTATCTTCTGCTTTATTGAATTCTGACCATGTGAACTTCTCAATTTGCTTTCCAATATAAAGTATTCTCACTCGATGCTTTAACTAGCTTTCATCTTTGTTATTTCCAACTATTGTGATAATTTGGTTGACCAATCTTTTAAATATTTTCACTCTTTCTCATACTTCATTTTATGAACTGTTAACTTAATGCCAAAATAATAACACATTCCATGATTTCTCCCTTATTTTTCTTGCATCTTCTTGTTGTATGATTTTCTTACGTAATGTTGACTAAAAACTTCAATTTATTCAGGAATTTAAAAATCTCATTAGGGAGCTTGCCTTCTAGTCCCAGAGTCTTAACAACTTTCATCATTTTTCGTGCTGCCTAAATTTGCGTTTGCGCCCTCTTATGTTTTAGACATTGATCACTTTTTCTGAATTTGGTTCATTCTGATTATTCTCGGGAAGTCATTCTAGTTTGGCAGCACAACCTACTTTGGGATTATATTTGAGTTTTCAAGGTGTTAGTCTACTACGAGTACAAAAGTAGATTGGAAAACAATGATAGAAGGAATGTTTGTGACGAGTGGCGAATCAGAAAACTTGTCTCTGTGGACACGTTTCTTCTAAACCAGTAAACACTTCACTTGCATTCTGTTCGTAGGTTATATAAAAAGTTATATTGCCTCATTAATAAATTACAACCACAATTTTTTAGGTTTTTTTTTTTTGGACTGTATCCTCTTACATTACCGTTTTAACATTCTGCTGCAAATGCTTGTTTCCATAGTCCCCATCAGGATCATTGATAGGTTGGGAAGTTGCTGTTATACCATAGTATAAGTTACAGTTATTATTAGTTTACATGTACTGGATGTCAGCATTTGATTAGTTTATATGTCTCAACTTTAATATCTGATATAAATAATGTGCTTCTTCCTTACAGATCTATCCAGAGTTTTCTGAAAAGCTTCCCGACACTTTGGACATTGGAGACGTGCCAGAATCTGGATCCTCTAGAGAGGTAGCTTCTCAGAATCTGAAGAATGTCACAGGTAAAGCCGGGGCATCAACACTTGGTTCATCCATTTCAGCTTCTGCGAGCTAATCTTCTAAAATTCCATACCAGCAATTATATTGTAGGCTTTTCAACTCCGTTGATAAAAAGTCTGTATTGTGAAATCTGTTTTTTTGTCGGGTTCGGGATCCATACAGTTGGTTTGTTTTTGTTGCATAGCGTGTATCTACTTGTACTTTTTAGTTTGGGGCTTCTTGTTTATGTTTGATAGGTCAAAAGCTCTCTATTCTTTCCTTGCAAAGTGAGAGTTTTTGACATGAGAATGGTCGAAAATTGTTAATATGTTGGGTTTCGCCTGCATGGATGTAATGTTCTTTTTCATTTTGCTTATAGCAATTTTGTCATCAGTCTTCCAAAAATTGTCCTTCATCAAAATGCTCGTTTTACGTTAATTTTACACACTTCTTTCTTGTCTCCCCGTCACCACCTTATTATTTTAAAAAACATTATCGAATCTCCTCCTCTGCCTTTCTCCCCCAACAAGCGGCTTCTCTCTGAATCCCCACCTCGGTTCCTCTAACCGGCATGTTGTGGTCCTCCTTTGAGTCTAAGGTGATGAAGTGAGGGTTGGGAAGCAAAGGTGGGAGTGGCTAGGAAAGGTGGGTAGGAGAGGTCAGTCGTTGCTGATAGCTAATATAGGGCAGCTGAACTACTCTTGTTCAATTAGAGTCGAGAATCCTCGGAGGGAGTGGGAAGGTCTTGATAGCATGGTTGATAATTTGGATGGACAAGTAAGAAGAAAATGGCATCGCGTCTATGGTAATTTGGGGCACATATTTGTCACGCACACAAGCAAAATCTAATTTTATCATTTGTGGTATATCTCGTACCTATGGCTTATTAATAGTGGTGGGATTGAGATCAAAAGCAAATGATTGTTGATCTTACCGAACTGGAATATCTTGTACCATAGTATGGATTTCGACAAAGTAAACGAATATAATGGAATCACTCTGTGTACCGTACCATTCAATGAGTGGATGAATATGCTTGATCCAATGGTCACTGAACTTACGTTTACATTTAAAATGTCGAGTTTTGGTCATTAAACTCTAAAAAAACATTGTACGCTACTTACTGACATAATTTATGTTTCAAACCTAGTGTGTGTTCGGTGGAAATTAAAATCAGATTAAAATTGAAAAATTAATTGTTATTGTTGACTTTTATTAGACGAGTGTGACCCAATAACGATCATATTTTCAATTTTAATTGAATTTTAAGTTTTATCAAACAAACTCATATAATAGAATTGACAACGTGGTTGATGGAATGAACATGTGGCGCCTTATCACATTGAAATGGTTGAATTTCGGCCTTTAACTTTTGAAAAATGTTTTCTATTGTTCACTTAACTTTGAGATGGTTGAGTTTTGGCCACTGAACTTTAAGATAGTTGAATTTTTACAACTAAAATTTGAAAAACGTCTTCTATTTCTCACTGTAAATTTGGATTTAATTAAATCTCTGTTTATCTCTCTTTAAAACAAAACTTTTTAATTTCATACTCATTTTTAACTGTACATTTATACAATAAAATACTGCACACGTAAACTCAAAAATTTTCCCAACTTTTTAACCACACATTCTATAAAAAATCACTATTTAAAACTCTTTTTTTTAAAAAAAAAAAAATAATGGCCATCAAACATGGGTTAAAACTCATTAAAACTCGAATTTAATTTAATTTTAAAAATAAATATATTGAGCGTTTTATTGCAATTAGTAGTCACTTTCTTTGTACGGCTTTGGAAGCATAGTCTATACCACTAGAAATGATTACTCAATTACATATTAGTTAAATTTAATTGTAATTTATTTTTGTACAATTTTAAGTTATTTTTATCATAATATTTGAATTTTACGACGAAACACACAATGAATTTGTTGGTCAAATAAAATTATATCCAAATTTGAACGACGACTTTTAATTAAATCCAAATTTATTATGAGTCATAGAAGACGTTTTTCAAAGTTTTGCTGCAAAAACTCGACCACCTCAAAGTTTAGTAGCCATAATTCAACTATCTCTATGTTCAATAGCAAAAATTCAACCATCTCGAAGTTCAATGAGTATTAGAAGACATTTTTTCAAAGTTTGGTAAGCAATTAAAGACGTTTTCCAAAATTTAGTAGCCAAAATTCGACCACCTCAAAATTTAACAGTGTGACGGGGCACCATATGTACATTCCGTCAACTACATCACCAATTTCATTAGATATTTGAAACGAGAGTTAGCTAATGAGTAACGTCAAACGTTTTTCAAAGTTCAGTGGTCAAAACTTGATATCTTAAACTTGAGTGAGCAATCGAAAACGTATACATAAGTTTAGTTGACCATTGGAACAATTAACTCTGATTGAGACTTAATGATCTTTGTAGGCAACCAATGATAGGGTATTGGGTCGACAAGCCTTGAATATGGGAGGTGTTGATGGGTCCCACAGCGATCATGTAAAAGCAAATTGGCACAACTATCACTATATACTTGTGTGAAGATTAATTTGTGAGTTATTCGTCAGTGGCGTACCCTTAGTATGGAGGTGCGTACCCTAAGTATGGAGGTGATGACAGAAACATTGTGGTATCTTTAGTTGTAATTGATACTATGATGAACCCAAAAACACTGGTGCGCTTGTTATTAGTGATATTGATATTCAAGCTCATAAACTAGTGAGATTCAGGGTCAAAAAAATAAAAATAAAAGACAGAATAAAGATGTAAATATAATATCAAGTAAAGATGTTTAGAAATACGCGAATTATGATAATGAAATCAGAATGAAAGAAAGGGCAGAAAAAACCATGCGCATGTTCATGTGTAATCTTACTTATTCAATATTCACTCGTACAATTTGATATTCTAGGTGTGACATTGCATAATTAAATATTGGTGCCTACTCTCAGAGTACATGGCCACTATTAGTGTCTATATTACTAGAGACATTTCTAAAAAGGTTATGTATTATTTCAAGATAAGGATATTTGAATTTATGTACTTAGTTTTTGTACTTGTCGCACTGCTGGATTTTCGAAGCCTCCATGTAAGCAAAAATCCAATAACGAAGGCCAAGTAGGCTTCCAACAATGAAACACATGGCAAATCCACGTGTTCTTCGACGCGTTTCGTGAAGGCATATGATCCACCAGCTCACCCTCGATACTATTGTCACCCTTTTGGTCTTCGCACAACAATGCCTTCGGTGAAGACATTGCCATCAAATGAACTCATGACCGATGAATGGTAAGTACAAAGCACTCATGTACCAACAAGCAAAGGTGACCATGACGTTTGAATTTGGGCTTGGGCATACTTTAGGAAATATTGGATGAGGGAACTACCATGTGAATCCCTCAAAAGCAGGACGCAGATCTTTTGGGATCAAGAAAATTCTTATGAAATCATTTGCACTAGGAAATAAACTCATGGAAGAAAACAAACCATAACCCGAGGAGTCACGCGAACCAATATCAAGGTGACACGTGGAATTAGGACTGCATGCACCTAACCTATTTCCACACGAATCTATCTTTCCCACAACCAATCCCCTTAAACTTATACTAACAATTGACTTAACAAGCAGTGTACTAATAATCGTCAATTAAGGGGCTTGTTACATAATGGTTTTTGTCTGAATGTGTAAGTAACATAGAGGTACATAAAGCGGTGAGATTTAGGGATTTTTGAGGTGAACAACACTTTCATACAAGATTGTTAAATTATTTTCCCAACTTTTAGACACGCGGCTCTTCAATACAAAACAAGAATTCACTTTGAAGAAACAACAATATTGTTTCTCCCAACATAGCACTACAATAGAACAAATTTATTATTTAGGTGTAAAATGTTACATTTAATTTAATTTTTATTTTTATGTTTAAAAAAAATGCTCAAACACAAATTTACCTCGGTTAAATTAGTTTTAAAAATTTCAAGAAATGCAGAGGAGCAAAGTCGTGTTTACCCAAACCTTAAGAATTAGGACTTAAAATGTTGTCGTACAGACTACCACTCTTAGCCAGCTGTGCGAAGGGTTTTTCTGTCTAGGGTTTATCATTCTTTCTCCTTAGCTCACGGTGGTGGGAAAAGAACAGAAAGGAGCAGTTTATAATTAGGAAAATCCACAGATCCACTTATACCTATAAAATTTCCCCGGAATTTACTCTGTCTGACAACTTTTCAAAATCTCTACTTATATTCGAAAATTTTATTTTCCTTTCAATTGTCGAACCTCCAGATGAAAAATTAAACAACCTATTTCAATTTATTTATTTAGTTAGTATTTTTTTCCCAGTTCAATCGGTGTCTTTAGCTAATGTCATGCACTTCTATTCCTTTGAATCAATTTGTTTAATTAGTTTATTGGGTCAAAGCTCAATTCTTGAGTTTCTCAAGAATGAGTTTTTGCACAGTGTTCTTCTCTACGAAAATCCCCATTAGGAAAAGAATATGCCTTTTGTACCAGTTTACGAGCGTTTCCACTTCTTGTGCTGCTCAAGTGGAGGACTCTTCTTCTGATGACAGCGCGGCCCCGGAGAGGAGTTACAATGAGCTGCAACAGAGAATGCAGATGTATGCAGCCTCAGGCAGCATTGTGAAAGCTATTGCGTCTTTAAATTTAATGAAAAATGTGCCAGGAAAGCCGACTGTGTACGACTACAATTCAATGATTTATTGTTATTTCAAGTCAGGGTATGTTAAGTTTGATGAATTGTTTGACGTCTACATTGCAATGAAAAGATTTGGACCTAAACCAAATGCCTTGACTTTTAATACGCTTTTGAATGGGTTAATGTTGGTTGGGAGATTGAAAGAAGGAATTTTGATTGCACAAGAAATGATGGAGAGTGGGTTTTTGCCTTCATATACTGTTTTATCAAAATTCTTTAAGAAATTTTTGAATCTAGGAAGTGTAGTGGAATCTCTTACAGTACTTGAAATTATGTTGGGGCTGGATTATATTCCTAGAAAGCGTGATATGAATGCCTTGATTCATGGTCTTTGTAAAGTTGGAATGATTGAACAGGCATATGTTGTGTTATTGGCACTTTTAGGGAAGGGATGCTTTTGCAGTGCACATTTATATAATCCCATATTGTGGGCATTGTGTAAGTTTAAGGACAATAACATTGCAGTAGCATTTCTTGGTTGGTTAAAAAAGAAGGGATTTGTATGTAATGTTTACTCGTATACTGCTCTTATTTATGGTTTCAGTAAGGACAGGTTGTGGGACAAAGCTTTTCATTGTCTCCAAGAAATGGAAAATGAAGGTTGTAAACCTAGTGTGATAACTTATACTATAATTGTTAAGTTTCTCTGTGATGACGGAAATGTTGATGAGGCACTAGGCCTTTTGGAAAAGATGGATGAGAAAGGATGTGATCCCGACTTGGTTACATACAATATAATCCTCCGTGAACTTTGCCATCAAGGTAGGACAACTGAAATTGATGATCTGTTTCAAGTTATTGGTAGAAGGGGTTTGTCACCTGATATGTATACCCATTCGGCTTTGGCTGGAGGCATGTTGAAAAGGGGAAAAATAGAAATTGCGAATAAGCTAGTGCTTGATATTATTTTAAGAGGCTGCTCTCTAGACACTGTAGTTTATAATATATACTGGCATTCTCTGGCTTGTGATGGTAAATCTAGAGAAGCTTTGTCTATGATGCAGAGTATGAGAGAGAGGGGGTTTAGACCAACTAATGTAACATACAACACGATTCTGAAAGGATTATGCAATGAAATAAATATTGATGAAGTTCTGCAGTTCTTTGACCGCTTCGATTGGGCCACAGGCGGGCCAGATTTGGTTTCCATCAATACAATTTTGTCCACCGCATGTAAAGAGGGAAATTCTTCAATGATAAGGAGGATTTTGTACCGGATGGAGTATGAAGGAATTAAGCTTGATGTTATGAGCTCAACATCTCTTATTCAGTATTTCTGTACAATTGGGGAAATCCCAGAATGCTTTAAGCTTTTGGATTCCATGACAAGTAAGGGTCCTCAACCTAACACTATGACCTTAAATACTCTCATGAGTGGCCTCTGCAAACATCGATTGCTTGGTGTTGCAGGAAAAATATTCTGCTATTTCAAAAGCATTGGGATTTCACCTAATACAACTACATATAATATTTTAATGCGTGCTTCCATACGAGAAGGCAACGATTTGCTGATGATTAAGCTCTTAAAGGATATGTATAGCCAGAGATTGAAGCCAGATGTTGACACCTATGGTTGTATCATTTATAGCTTTTGTAAAGAAGGCAAGATATTACTTGCTCTTCAGCTTCGAGACCAATTATTTGCCAATGGAATTACTCCTAACATTTTGATTTACAATACCATATTGGAGGCCATGTTTAGGAGAGGAAATTTTTGGGAAATCATCTCATTATTGAAATTGATGGCAATGGATTGCTGTGAACCAAATGCATATTCTTTGGAGATAATGGGACGAGCTATGAGAAAAGGTTGGATGAAAGGATTCCCTAGAGCAACAGAAGTTTTAGAGACTATCATGTGTGGTAATTGGTAATGTGAGAATGAAAAATATCTCAGAGAGATTCATGGATATTGATGAAGAAAGTGGACCTCAATGAAACTTCTAGGAGCTCTCGCTGAGATTATGATTTGTCTGGAAACTGAGTTCATTGCACTCTGCAACAGGTACTAAATTTCTTAATAAAATGCATAGTTGGTATCACCATAACTGTGCTTCATGAGCATTTGAACATTCCCAGATTATTGCTACTTGATTTTGAAGACTTGATAAAACTTTTTTTTGATAACCGTGGATGTCCGGGCCAGTTTGCGCGCACCTCGACTAATCCCATGGGGCCCTGAAGTTTACGGCCGGGTACTCTCCTCAGCGACCCTGAGGGGATTCGAACTAGTGACCATTGGGGAGCAAACCCAAGGCTTGACCAATTGAGCTACCCCTCAGGGTTGAAGACTTCATAAAACTTAGAAAAGGCTTCATAAGTTTTTGGGTAAAATTGTGAATTTCGTCCCCATCCTTCAACTAAAGTTGTGAATTTCTAGTTTTTTGTCCCCCCATCTTTGGGAAATTAGCAGATTAAGAACCTCTTCACAGTTTCGTCTAAATCACGTGTTAAGTCAAGTCAGCCAACCTACACTTGACTTTAATGAAGTGAAAATGGTCAAACTACTGAATATGTATATTTTATTAAACAACAAAAGAAAAAGGCTAAAACAATACAAAAATATATAAATAAAAAAAGATCAAAAAAGGAAAAGAAACAGAAAAAACATTTTTTTCCTCAAACACCACTCCCCATACCGCATAACCATGGGAAGACCCTTAGCTTTATCTACTTTTATCTTGTTTTGTTGACATCGGATTGTTTTACAATATTTAGTTTAATGAATCATATAATGCAAGTTTATTTAAATTTCCAGTTTGAACAGTAATGGCACGAGGGGATCTGAACTATTTTAAGAAAACTATATGGTGCCATTTTATGGATGTTCTACTGTGGCCTAAGTAAGTACTCAGCCCTTGGGCAGCTAATACTGATAATTTCCAAAATATGGGAAATCTCCTTGGAGGTATTATGCCCTTGCAATTTTTAAGATGCTTGAAGTTCCATTTAATATTCTTCATGATGTTTTGTTATAGTTTCCTTCATTTTATCAAACGTTATTTGTTTTAGTTCAGGGTTCCCCCTCTCTATCTCTCTGTCTCACTTTTTTTTTTTGTGTGTAGAAAATGGGTTTCAAGAAGAGGAAAAAACTGTTCAAACTTGATTGTTCAGTGCATTAAGCTTGTTTGGCTAACTCCTCTTTGCTTGTCTTGCACAGTTTTTCTTCCATAGTTTGAAGTTAAGGAACTTTATACCATCTGATTCGAGTTGACTCCAAGGAGAGCAGAATATATTTTTTGTCTGCAGCATTAACTCATCTCAAGTTAAACATTGGTTTATGTTAAATGATGTAGCCTATTTTGTAGGACCTCTTGGGATAGAACTCGCGAAGAGTTAAAGTAATGTCATTGAAGAACCTCTGGACACGCTTTTGCTTGTGCTGACTTTCCTTCAGGTTCAGAAGGAATTAAGATATTATCCTTCCTACTTTCACTGGGTAACTTTTCTTTTCTTGGATTCATTTGTTTAGCATGTTGAAAAATATATCTTTTGCAGTGGACTTTCCAATCTTATATGTTATTATTTCCCTAAAATTTTATGATTGGAAGGAATGATCTAGCACTTTTCCTCAGTATATCAAATTGTGTTGTGGTCCCATTTTGGAAATAACTATGTCCAACTCAAATTATTTTTCTTAGACCTCCATAAACTCATGTTTAATAATTTCATGTCTGCTGTTAAACTCAATCTTGTACGAGGAACAGTGAAGCCTTGTCTGTGTTTGTTATCTGTGTTTGTTATCACCTAAGTATCTTCGTTAAACTTAGATTTCTCTCTCTCTCACTCTCTATGTGTGCTTGCATGTGCGAAGAATATGGGGGTTTCTCCCCAATTTTCTTGTCAAATCAGTCTAAGAATTGGAGAGTTAAAAAGTCACACCAAGATAATTACTTGCGTGGTTTATGAAATTTTCCTGTGTCCTATCAGGTTGTGCAAATATTAGATGGAAGATTCATTGCCCCCTTTGTCTAGAATCCGTAACATTATTTGTTAGTTTATGCCCAAATCTGAATTCCTGGAGCAATATTGAATTGGCTGAAAAACAGAAATGCCCTCAAATTCATAGTGGCTTCACCTCAATTTGAGAGTTATGTCCACTTGCCACTGCAGATTTTTTTATTTTTTTAAATTTTTTTTTCACCATATTGAAGGAGATTACAAGTTTTCCCTGCACTTCTATGTCTTGCCCGACTGAAAAATGCCCCCTCCCCCTCATGTTCCTTTATATAGGAAACTAGGTCCCACAGTCTAGCGATAAGTGAACAACACAATTGGGTTCCACATCGTCCAACATTATAAATAATAAAAAATTTATTCTTTCTGTTGTGTCCGTATACTTTACTTGTTATTAATGTAATGATTACATTTATAGTTAACAAGCTGCGGAATTCTATGGAAAGGAAAATTCATAACATGAATATGCTAGAGGCCTATTTAAGTTATACAAAATAATCAGATAACACAAGGATTTGTTGTCTTAGGCATTCACTTGCACTCCCGAGTCATATGTGTCTCTGGGTTTCCAGTTTTGAGGTATGTTATTGACTGGAACTACCCATGTCTCGTCTCCATTGTCGTCCCTAAATAACATCCTTATTGATAGAGATCCACTAGGTGGTGGGGTTGCTGTCCATACTGCTCCATACGTCCTATCGAGTAGCCTGCATTCAAAGTTTTGTGTCTATACATGTAATTTTATGTTAGTGCTTGAACCTAACTAGAAAATAAGTTCCGATATTACAAAGAAATATTGCTCACACGTTAAAAGATTGATAGATACCTCACATAGTTGCACTGCAGTTATATCTTTCCTGCCTTGTTGATACCAAATTACAAAAGCCAGGTAATGAGGGTTGTTGCTATTTTCGTCAATCTTGAATGTAATATTTCTGCTTGGGTAACTGCAAGGAACCCTTTTTTTTGGAGCAATGTGGGTGTGGGGAACAAGAGAGAGATCTATGAGCGACAGAGTGTGTATTGAGAGGAATAAATGGATAATTAAAATTTTAAAATATACTTCTTCCATGTATGAGATGCATGTAAATGTAGGAAAATATTTCATAATAGATATGATCCCTAGAAAACTATCTTTTAGGGATTAGAAGTAGTATCTTATAGAATTTATCCATCTTCATTTAAGCATACTAATTTTACCGTCTATATTCAATATCGACTATGCCAAGTGCTAAAAGAGATGTGGCTGCATCCGTATTCTGAGCCATTCGACCAAAGGCTCGCCTGCTCAAAATGAAGTCTGTATTGTGACTGGAACCACTGTCAGTTATAACCACAGTTACTCCTTTGTCTGAGCAATAGTTATTGTTGGTGCACCTCACCTGAAATAGCACAATACAGTTCACAATAAAATCATGACTTTATTATATGATGAGAAAAACTGGACATTCTGCATGGTTGGTTAACGAAAATCCATCTTGTATCACAATAATTCAGTTCCCCGAACGATAACTACCTGGTAGCAAGAGCCACATCCTACACCAGCTCGATAGAGATTTGATGCAGCTGATACATCTCCACCGTTAATCGTAGCCCCAAATGTACCGTAACCACAATGCCCCGCTGCATTATTGTGAGATGCATTAGACTTCAGTTGCATATATTGATCAAATTACATCGCTGACATGCACATATTTATTTGTATATAATATGTTGAAAATATAATATTTATGTATTACTACAAGAAAAAAGAGATGATATTGTATGCAAATTATGTCATTCGTATATTTACGAAATCTCACTTTCTGTTCCTTTATCATCAGAATTCGGGTAATGAGCTGCCCGAGAATGAACAAAACAATCTTGGCATGTATCAGCATTTCCCAGCGTATGCATGAAAAGAAAAGTCACTAAAAGGATCAAGAAAGATTGAAGGAAACTCATTGTATCATCTGAAGCAGAAACAAGGTATGCAAAGAAGATAAGTTGGTGTGCATGAATTAAATGACCGTTGTGATGTATATATAATGAAAAGAACTTGAAGAGCACCTTGGGTTGGTAAAATATTTAGACTTTTGACATTTTTTTTTGTTGTTTCCATGAAACATCCTAGGCTCTTTAATATGCTTTTTGACCTTCTTTGCAATTTAGTAGATTTCTTTGGTCTGGTTTATGGAATGTCAAATCTTATACATCATTACATAGTTTTTGAATTCTACAAGAAATATATGTAAACATTAAGAAGTCAGACTGTCATTCATATGTTACGGTATCTGCTGATTCTTATGACAATATTTTCTACATTTTTGCAGCTAGAATTCTTCAGTAATAATTACTAACGACATCAAGGGAATATTTTCTTTGATTAGTATAGTCTGATTTGAATGTGTAAATTGGCTAAATTTGGGTGCTAAATTGTATGAAACCAGTCATTTTCTTGTTCTAAATATGAATAAAAGAATATGCTAAAACTTTCTCGTAGCAGAAGTAAAATTAGTTTCTAGAGTTAGGTCAGTTTGCACCCAAGGATGCAGCCAGCGTTCCACTCTACGGG
Organism: Fraxinus paxiana; assembly: GCA_902829205.1. Classification (NCBI taxonomy): domain Eukaryota; kingdom Viridiplantae; phylum Streptophyta; class Magnoliopsida; order Lamiales; family Oleaceae; genus Fraxinus; species Fraxinus paxiana. The sequence continues at coordinate 6,661 of CADEPE010058759.1, read as the reverse complement.
GGAAACCATATGCATTTTTACATCTGTATTCATTCATTATCCAAATGGGAGTTTCAAATTTGGAGGGCTGTTTCAGCTTTTCACCCCCACCCCTTTTTTGGTGGGATTTGGGGTTGAGGGTACCCTACCCTTTGATTCAGATCAACTTAGCCTATGTTTGGCCCCCATTTTTACAAAAAACTCATTTTTTCAAAACCCATTTTCAATCAGACGTCCCATTTTCAATAAGACATTCTCCCATAAAATATTTTTATACGTAAATCGAAAACCTTTCCATATTTTTTAAACACACATTCTCCAAAAAAATCACTATTCCAAAATACACTTTCTTACTAAAATGGGGCTCAAACAAGGGCTTAATAAATAGTTTAACAATTTTATTCTTGAAATATAGTGTTCTCTTGTACAACATACTAAGGATTTTTCTTGATTGGTTACATGTACTTTTCGGGTGATTACATTTGGTTAATTGCTAGATTCAGATCAAAAGTATCAAGCTGCTTAGAAATTGCAGTATTATGTGTTGTTTGTCCAAGGAGAAATCTCAGTTTCTGTCCCTTTACCATCAAGAAACGTTTTTGAACATCTTTTGTTTAGTTTTTGGGATGTCAAACCTATACACCATTACGTAGTGTGAATTTGAAGATTAATATTTATTTATTTTCCAAGTCTGTTGATTCTCTTGACAAATTTTACTATATTTAAACATTTGCTGAACAAGAATTCTGCTGTAATGATTACTATGACATAAATGGCATATTTCTTTGAATAGTATAGTTCAGTTTGAACGTGTATATTGGCCGAAGTTCTTATAAAAAAAACTTGCTATTCAGTATTGTTGGACATAATTAGTGGTGTTTACTTTTTCTTTAAAAAATGATGTCTTTAGTGAAAGTAGCCCCATTCACGCTTTCTCGTTGGCAACGACGGCTATCTCTAAAAGCGCTTGTTCTAATATTAGTTGTTTCAACCCCATCTCTAAAATCGAATTGTAAGACGAATGTGGTAAGGCTTATCATAAGCCCATAAGTCATGCTTTAAAGCACGATTGGGAGTTGTTTATAAATATGGATAAACAGAAATGAATGGCAGATAAGTATGTAGAATTTTTTATTTTGATGAAATATGTGAATAATAAGTTATTTGATATAAACAGCCAAGCATGCGCTTAGCTATGTCGATCTAAGCCGATTGGATGACAATTCCAGTTACGACGTTGGCCTCATGGATGGAGAAAGAAACTAGTGGTTTTGCCTAACGATTTCTTTTTCCAAATACAAAGTATTCTAAGATTTTCTTATTAATAAAATAAAAGCAAAATGGGAGTAGTTGAGTTAGGTGGGTTTGCACCTATGGATGCAGCCAGCATTCTACTCCATTCTCATTGAGAGAGCGGTCGCTATACAGATGAGAGTTTCAGAATCCATTTGTGGTTTTTTTTTTTTTTTTTGTACCGACAAAACAGTGCTCAATATATCTGGAGAGCTCCTTTATTCTTTTTCTTTTGTTTTTATCAATCATTCGATTCATTTTATCTACTCGAAGATTCGAAATGACAAAAATGTTTAGCAACTACATAAGACTACATTAATTTTACTCCTCATTTTACATGTTCAATTGATTGCACTCATATGGACAGGAGTCCATGTAACGAATATGTTTTGACCGATTGAGTCGTCCCCCTCTTAATTTATCCTCGATCAATATCACTTGTTAAAATACCCAGTAATCAACATATGCTCTGCGGTGTCGAAAATTTTCAAGATGCCAAAATTGACTGGCATAGAAGTGGGATGTTCCATCCCACATCAGCCATGACAGGGAAACCATTTGAGAAAATGGTACCTAACAAAGAGTAATGTCTTCTACTAATTGGATGGTTTTCCAGGATGTTCATCAAGTTGCATAATGAGGTTTGGCTGTTCATTTTGCAGCATCATCTCTGATCCCATTCGAGAGCCTCCACGAGGAGGTATCTCGGCCCAAATATGGACTTTTATTGGCTGCGAAAACGATCTTCATATTCTTTCTATCAAAAAAAGTAAAAGAGTTATTCCCCAAGTACAGGGAATAACTCACAGAATTTTTACATTGATGTGCATTTGTGTGTGTGTGTGTGTTTTTTTTTCTTCTTGAATCTGTGTTGTCCATTTCAAATTTCCGTACAAATTCTGTAATAATTTCCTGTACCTGTAGATTGATTCAAAAGTAAAAGAGAAGAATGATCCCAAACTTCATAGAGGAGAGTCATATCCTTTGCAATGGTGAAATAGTTTATTAGTCAAAACATTACACGAGCAATTCCACAAGATTTCATATTTATACTATATGATGGTGTTAATTCATTCGCATGAGTAGATAATCTTATTCCCAAAACCACGTCAGGGATGAACTGGGGAACAAACTTGACTGTCCATATAACAAGCTCTCTTTGTTGCAAGCAGTTGCTTCAGTCGATGGACTCAATATGATCTTCGTCAACCTCAGCTTTGCAAAGTGGACAGGAGGCGTTGATCTTCAACCACTTGTCTACACACTCCCTGTGAAAGAGATGAAAGCAAGGCAATTCCCTCAGGTCGTCATTGTTCAAGTATTTCGCCAAGCAAATGCAGCAAATCTATAGAACACAATACAAATTAGTTGGAACCTCATTAATGAATTGGGATCACATAGAAAATGGGTACAAGTATCCTATCAAATTGAAATTGCTTCGGAAAATATATATTCCAAAACTCACATCAATATCGACTTATCTAATTTCCATTTTCAAAGGGCACAAAATGAGATATCCAATATTTAAGAAGTACGACAACAAAATCATTAGAATCCTTTTACAAGAAGAGTATTGTTCAGAACTACATCGCAGAAAATTAATAATTAAGCAACGCTTCCCATCAACTTAAGATTTCACAGTTAGAATCTATCAGTTTGATATTTAGGAGAAGAAAAGATTAGATTCACAACATCAAAGCCTCAACATACAACAAAATTTCTAAATCCTTGCAGCAGATTCAAATTACAGATATTTCATGAGTCGGCAAATAAAATTGTAAATAATCATTCAGCTTTGCAGAAACTTTCCCAAGCTTTCAGAAGTTTTACTTGACAACCGCTTTGATTGATATCCTGTTTTGGAATTTATGCAATAGAGAATGGAGGAAGCATAGAAAGCTAATTACCATTTTTATGTTTCATATCAGAATATGCTGGTATTCATCCATCAACATAAATGATCTCATACCTCTTACATTGACAAAAATAAATAAATAAAATAAAAAGATAAAAATCAGAGAATCCAAGATAAGAAAGAAAATGAAGTTTACCGCATCCTCTCCTGATATCAAACGCTCTTTTTGGGTTCCAGCAGCCACTATCCCACCTTCATCTGCATCTGGGTTACACTCCTTGTCACTGCTATTCTTGTTCTTCACCTTAAACTTATAAGTTGGCAGAGAATTAATTAATTCTTGAGTGGCCCCTCGATAATGAATCAAATCCTCTCTGATGCCGAGGATTGAAATTAGACAAGGCAGGCAGCAGCAGATTGCCGCACACAAAATAAAGGGCATAGCGTAGCCAATACAACTCAAGGTAAGAAAAACTATACATAACCTGTAAGTAAATAAATACATCACCAAAGTATATAAAAGAACTGCACAAATAATGGTATGAGGCCGCTGTGTTAGACTGTGCATCAAACTACCTGTACAAGTTCGGAGCCTCAGCAGATGACGCGTGACCTCCGAAAACCCACACATTGCCGACTACAAACCAAACGGCAAAGAAGCAATCTAAAGCCATCTTGAAGTATTCCACAAGGGCTTTGAATCTGTACGAATTCAATTAGAGTATTTAGCTCTCATTGTAAAGGAAACTTGTTAATGAAGATCAATGATGCAACATTGCTGACCAAAAATTCAGCGGGTCCACTACTTGTGATGCCAGAGTGTTATGATTTGACGCATAAAAAGTTTTAGATATATGCAGTGAAAAGAATTGACTCACCCCTGAAATGATTTTTAAGCCTCTGTTGGCAAAATTTATAAATGGTTAAACTTCATTTTCAATCACACATTTCGATGGACCCAAAAGTGCTATCTACTTATCCAACACTAATTTCTATATATTTATAAATTAAAACCATTTATAAATTCTTCCAAATGGAGGTTTAGCTGTTGAGAAATAGAGAATGGAAAACTAACAGAGACAAGAATTTACATGGTCTGCCTACTCTTTTGACGAAAAACTGGAAAATAATATCAAGCACATTTTTTTCATCATTAGATACTTGAATTGTTAGCATACCAAAGTGCTGGTACATTGTCACGACTCACGAAGCTTAACAAATTTATAAACCATCAAGTTAATAAATCCCTAACAAATTTCACTCTATGAACTAAAAGCACAAAGTATATGAAAACAACCGAAGAAGCAAGCATTTTTTAGTCAAAAAACAGATATAGTAGCTACAATGGAAATCTCCAATACTTACTGAGTTCCAAATAAAACAAGTCTTGCAGATTACGATATAAGAAGAAGGGAATAGAGTTAACAAAAATAAACTTTTTCAATATTAACAGATACCTTGAACTTGGTATTCCTACATTTTGGCCGCCTCTAGATGCAGTACCAGTGGCCCAACGATCTTCCCGCTCCAAAACTATTCTAGTTGAAGAAATCGCGGAATAGCCGTTCTGAGAAGAATCATGACGACGATGAGATGTATCCTGGTCAGAACCCTGGTTTCGATGTCGGAAACGCCAATATAAAAGAGGAAGAATTCCTACACAACCCAATGCATAACCCACAATCCACTCCTTCAATGGAGCATGTGGATGCTCGTGCTTTGACAAAGACAAGACAACAATCGCGGAAATAATTTGACTCACTGTTAATACTACCAAAAAAGATATCCATAAACCGGAATTTAAGGGACTCCTTCGGCGGCGGCTATTTCCTCTCCGAATAAGTGGTGCGTTCCTCGAGTTTGATCCACTAGCAGAAAAAAGTGGAGGTTGATAAACCTGAACCCTCACACTAGTAGAACCCTGATCTTCACTCCTCTGCTGCTCCAAGCCGTTGGATCGCTGCTCATCAGACGTGCTAGACGAGGAAGCATCACTGCGATTAGTTATGTCAATAACATGCTCATTATCATTAAATGTATTTGCTCGCTCCATTAACAAAGGCATTTTGTTCATTTGGCTTTTATGGTGAAGTCCCAGTACGGGAAAAGCCATCCAAGTTCACCGACAACCAAAAACTACACACAGAAAGCATGTGATAAGTGACTGATAGAAAATCTTCAACTTCCCTTTCTTATTCGCTATCTAATTTTAAGCTTCTAATCATGTGCAGTCACTTGAATCTTAAACACAGCTACATACTCAAATGACTCAATCACCAGACGCATTTCCTTGAATCTGTTCAATCACAAAAGGCAAGGATGTTAGAATGTTACTTGGTTTTCTTCCCAACTTCAAATGCGCAAAATCTCAAGTCATCAATATAAGACACAATAGAGATTTATCTGGAACTTTTGGCATGCTCTCGACTGGTATCATCAAAACTTGTCCATCAAATTGAAGTCACAACTATTAAACTGCTCACATTACTGAGATTAAAGTTTTAACATTCCAAGAATTGATTAAATCTCTTCATTTTTAATCAACTCTGGGTAACAAAATTCAAAATTAGTAACATAATTTGATTATATATATATATATATATATATAGCCCCAAAATTCAAAGCAAAGTTTTCACATTCCGTAAAGTGATTAAATCAAATCAACTGACGGAAACAAAATTCACAAAATATTAATCTAATTTGATTATTAAAATATATAAAAAAAACGGATTGATTAGCAGCATCCAGTATTTTGTTTGATAAGAAACGGTGTCGATCATCAAGCCCCAGAATTTCAAAGCACATATGCACCACCCCAGACGCTAAAAATATGGAATACAGAGAAAAGGTGGTCAAATTCGAAGTCCAGAAACCCAAGAACAAAAAAAAAAAGCTCCTATTTTTAGAGTATTAAATCTCTCAAATCTCCCAAAAAATCTTCAAAACATCGACTGAAGAATACAATTAAACCCAACTTATAAAACCCAGGGTTAAATACAAAAGGAACACATATATTAACAAGAAGAAACCACAATTTATCAATTATCGTATACTTTAAATAACCTTATCCGTAAATATACATACTATATAATCAAAATAAGATACTGACCAGTATGGAAAAAAAGAGAAGGATTTTGAGAGAAAATCTCCTCTGGATGAAAGCTGTGAATCACTCTGTTCTGACATTTGGGGGGTTTTACTTTATTTTTTATTATTTTTTTCCTTCTCGCTTCGTTCTTTTGGTCGTCAGTGCGTGTCATATTTTTGCTTGGCGATGTTTTTTATGTTATTCATAAAAATGAGGAAATATGAGTCGAAAGAAAATAAAATTTAACTATTATTTGTATAGTTAAAGTTCATTTTTAAATAGTTAATTGATGTGAAAGGTTATTATCTTACTAATTCATTGCAAATCAGGACTTATCTTTTGAATCTTGACATTAACATTCCTATTTGTACCTTTTCTCGTGAAAATAGAGTGAATTGCATATTTGATCACTGAACTTTCAACCATGCTTTCATGGAGTCACTGAA
>CADEPE010058733.1:0-10473 GCA_902829205.1 Fraxinus paxiana | reverse complement strand
TTTTATATGCTTATTCTTTATTTTGTTACACACTTTTTTTTAATATTATCCAATTAACGTGCAACGCACGTTTACCCCACTAGTAAAAAATAAAAAGACAAATAAGTTCATATTCTTCTATTCATCCCACCACATACTGCCACCTTCGCCACCAATGAACCGTCACGCTCCCATCCCACCTATCCTCATATATTATACAACACTGGGTTGTCAAACATTGTGTACCAATTATATCTAAACTTAGTTATTTGGATAGTCGAAAATAACTTGGTTATTAAGCCTTTGTTTGATCTCATTATTTTCAAAATACATTTTTTCAATAAAATAATTTTGTACGCAAATTTAAAATTTTTTAATAACACATTCCTTAAAAAATCACTATTACAAAACTTATTTTCACCATAAATGGAGCTGAAACATGAGCTAAAATAGTGCAAGATTGACATAGGTCATATGTGTAGTATTCAAATTTAATGTTGACAAACATCATACTTGTGCGTATACAAGCTCGAACAAGATGGGTTCGAGCTAAAGATCACGAACATGGCTTACTATGGCCTGAAACAAGGCATGTAGGTTTTACTTTTATCCCCGTTGCTCTTTCCAAGGCTTGAGAGAATATTAGTGCTATAAACGTGGAAGTACATGAATGAGTGAATAATAGGATTAAATTCACCAATGACCACAAAATTTTATACTTAGTGTCACCATGATCACTTAATTTTATTTTATTTTACCATGGCCACCCAATTTCATATAACATTTCACTATGACCACATAATTTTATATAATATTTCATCATGGCCACCCAATTTCTTTTCACCATTTTCACTAATTTTAAAATGAGTAAAACAGTAACTTTGTATGGCCATGATAAAATAAAATTAAATAGGTGGCTATGGTGACGTTAAATATAAAGTTGAGTGATCATGATGAAATAAAATCGATTTGGAAGACTGGTGATATCATATATAAAGTTAGATGACCAATAGTGGATTTAACCCGTGAATAATATGATAGAATTGGACTCTTGCTTTCAATGTATTAGTGTGGATGCAAGGAAATTATAATTGTATTGTCCATTCACGAGAGGATTCCTAAATTTGAGTTACCAAAACAAAGACAAATCGAGATTGCAACATATGACCAGATGACAGTTGGGATCCTTCTCCATAAGGTCTCACGAAGGGTCGTAACTACAGTGCTGCTTAAGATTATTCAACTACAAACAAGAAGATTGAGATCAAGATGACCCTAAAGGAAATTAGGTCAGGGCTAGAAAAGAGACATGAGTTGCTAAGAGCTCGACGACATAGGTCAAGAGGTCGAGGACGAGTTGTTGAAGTCCGTCCTATTTAATTAAAAATAAAATTTCTTTGAAATAATACTTAAAATATTTATAATTATAGTTTCGACTTTGCTACTTGTACATCAGGGTGTACACCTCCGTTACATGGGATGGGACTCGCTTAAATAAAAAAAAATATTTTATATGGTGGGTCCCATCCCTCGTGTGAGGGGGTGTAGCCCTTTATGTATAAAAAAAATTGATATACAAATATAATTTTTCTTATAATTTTGTTGTGTGTATAGGTAACTGTCAGTACATGCACCATAGGTGGGACCTACATTTTTTGTAATATTTAATTTCACGTGGCCACCTCCATGTGAGTTTTCTGTCGAAGTTGTTGAACTTCTGGTGGATTTTATATACAAAAATTCTTATAACTACTACCCCGGTTGAATTAGAACCACTGCTGCTAATGTATCACCAAACTCGTGGCAATTTTCCGAATAGATAAATACAACTACATTTTGAAGTTGAGAGTTCAATCCCACCTACCTCAATTCCCGCATAAAACATTACTCTAATCGAATAATGCTAGCATTACTCTAACCTTTAACACTAACAGTACAGCGGAGGAGGAGAAGAAAAACCCTCCACCAACCACCAGTTTGGGCTTTCTGGTAGGTAAAACACCGTCCTTTACTACGCAGTCATGTCTCCACCTGTAATATTCTGGCTCGGTTAAATTAACAAACAGACGAATGATTGATGTGTGCAATTTCTAGCCTTTTAAGTGGATGAGTTTATATTGATAATATTGAAATGTGCCTTTCAAGAAGAGAGAACTGAAATTGTTTTGACCTGATTTGGAGAACTTTGCCTCTTCCATCGCCTTTGTTCCCCTTCCTTCCTCTTTGATTATTTGGATGGGTTCGGTGAATTTGTTTATTTTTCTTTTCGATTTTTTGATGAATGCAGTTCATTAATTAAAAGGAAAATCAAGAGGGTAGGAGATAAAAGATAAGAGTCTTTGTACTTTTGGCCGTTTATTTACTCCATTCATTGAGAAAATTGTGAGGTTTTAATTGAATTTTTGTTCTCTACAGAAAATCTGAGGCCCATGCTTTGTTGGCTGTGACTAATGTTCTGTACTACTTTTTAATCTTTAAGTTTTTTTTGGAAATAATAGCTGAGTTCCTCTTTCTTCGATTGAGATAAATAAGAGAAAAAAGGTAGCGGAATATTATGGAGTCTAAAGTTTCACAAAGCTTGCAACTGTCACCATGGATGTATTCGGAAAAGACTGTAAGAAAACCAAATGGTTCATTGCGGTTTTCCAAGAACTGTGGGCAACAGCATAGCTATAAGACAACTATTTCATATCATTTGCGGACTGGAAAAGGATGGAGTTGGCAAAGACCATTAGTTTTGAAGGTTTCATGCTCTTCTGAAAATGTACCAGGTAGTTATGCAACCTCTTTTTGATCAAAGCCATGAAAAAATAAAAAAAAATCAATATCTTTACTGTTCCTTTTGGGAGCCTGGTGCTGCCTTATGCCTATGCTTGTACCCTTTTCATTGATGAATAGATCTAATTTAACTTCGAAACTAGTTCAATGAGTCATAGTTAAGTAAATAAGTCATTAATCAATTCAACAATAACTGATACATGTGTTATGCACCACATCAGCTCCAACATAAAAATAGGTGTGGAGTCCATGACGAGTAAGAGACACCACATTTTTTTTTGTAGTGCTAGACAAGGCAGGAGTGGCACATACGGCCCCTCAATATTTTGGACATTCTAGCTGCATCATTATTTAGGGGAATTAAGTTGTACGGAAAAAAAAAAAGAAAAAAAAGGGCCTTTTGGTGTTTCCTTTCTCCATTTCTAAGTATGATGCTAACCTTACTGGTTAGTATTTTTCAGATTAGAGTCAAAATTTGGGAAAGTGGGAATGAGTGGGCTCTATTTAATTCTATCTTTTTGCATACATTTAGTACTACCCATAGAAAGTTGTAATCCTCATGTTATTGCTATTTTCATCTTTTGGTGTGCAGGCACTATATTTTGCCCAACTATCATGTGTAGAAGATATAAACTGACAAAAATATCATTTATTGGCAAATGAACATTGTTAAAAAATATAATTTCTTGTCCTTAATGATGAACTATGACTGTCATATTTACGATCTTCATGAAATTGAGAACAATCCTTTGTTACATTATGTGAAGACTCCTCCTGCAGTCTTCCTTCTTAAGATTACTGTTTGTTTTGTCACTTCTTAACCTACAGAAAGAAATGTGAACATGTAACTTGCAAGTACCACATCAGTGACTGACATCCTTTTACTGGTTTTGTAGATTCGGTGCTGGAGTCTGGGAGTTTTCCTGCATCATTTAATGAAACTATGATTTTAGAGGTATCTATGATCCTTTGACTGTCTTATTTGAATTTATGATGTTCAATTTTTGTGAAAATATTTTGGCACCAAAGACTTTTTGCCTAGCACATCTATTAAATAGCTGATATGACATTGCGATTTTCACAAGTATTCGAGAAATTGAATTCAGCATTTTACTCAATGTGAATGCCTTTTTCAGAATAAAGCAAAAGAGGTTGAACAATATCTAAATAGACGTTGTATATATCTTGTCGGTCAGTCTCATCCCTATTTTCTTAAATCAGATATGATGTTGTTGATCATTTGCATTTTAACCATTTTTTTACATAATGCAGGAATGATGGGATCTGGAAAAACAACAGTGGGGAAGGTTTTATCAGAAGCTCTTGGGTATTCTTTTTATGACTGGTAAGTTCAAAGATCATCTCTTCTATTTTAGTAATTAGCAACCCCTGGTTTTGTATTAGGATGGTATATAGGTTGATCTTTTTTCTGTTAGCTTATTAGCAGTGTGCATATAATACAAAATGTCCTTATTATATTTCCTTCTGATATGTATAGATCACATTACTTTTTGGATGCTCAGTGATACACTAATCGAGCAAGCTGTTGGTGGAACTACTGTGGCTGAAATCTTCAAGTTACATGGAGAGAACTTCTTCAGAGACAACGAGGTTAGTTACTGAAAAATAAAACTTTTGTTGCAGTTTCTTCTCACTGTGAGTAGGTAATTCCAGGCAGATATCAGATATTTAGAGAGCTCTTGTTTTCATATTGAACCTAATTTTGTGTTCAATGCAGTCTTGTGCTTTATCTGCATCAGTGGTGCCGATAGCTGGTCTCGTTTATATTTTCTCATATATTTATTAGTCCTTTCTCACTTTTCATTACTTCTCCCCAAAGCAAGGGTACTTCAACTTCATGTCATCTTTATTACTCTCCGCCAGTTATACAGTTTGAATGCTCGATAGTTTCACCGTTTAAAAAGATCAAAGTGTTAAAGGGACAAAATTCCAAATAAAGATGAATATATAGATCAACATATAAGGGAATAAGGTTGACCTTTAAAAATAGAACGCAAAGTCTCAACATGGTATTAAAGCTCGTTAAGCTCCAACGAGTAATTCGATCCGATTAAAACTCAAAAAAATGAGCCAACAGATTTCAAAATTGATTTGCTCAAATGAACCATCCTCTTGTAGGGGCTTGTTGAGAAATAAAATCTCAAATCAAATAAAGATGAAAATATAAACCAACGTATAAGGGCTTGTGCTTCTCGTCTTAAGAAGGTTGACATTTTAAGATAAAATCCCAAGTCTTAATACAAAGCTCATTGATTCTTTCACTTCGACCATGTATCATTTTTTATGCTTTTGAACACTCGACAATGTTAGTCTTATCTTTTGAATGTTTTCGATGTCTCATGCTGCCGTTGATAGTGGGGATGGAATTAACAGAGAAAAAAAAATCTTTCTCTGTTCCCATATTAATCCTTAATCGAAGCACCTGAAGTGATCAAGTGAATAAATGCTTTTCGTGTTTCTCATTCTTCAAAGTTGAGACGCATTTCCATATAAAGAAAGGAAAAGAATATGGTTAATTTTGAAACTTCAAAATTCTGATTATTCCATTATACTTCAACTTAATTAACTAGACGGATGAAAATATGGATAATTTTCCTAATAGATTTTAAGATATATTTGTCCTGTATATGATGAAATTATTTAGTTATTTAAATGACAGACAATTTACTTGTCTCTCAATTTACGAAGTTCTGATTGCTTTCCCAAAATTCTGGAAGCTTCCTGTTTTCAGCTTCTTCAAAACTTAAGGTCAAAGAAAATTAAAAATGGTACCTCAGTCAAAATCAAAAAGCGCCTTATTCTACGTCATATAAGTGCAAATGTGTGTGATAGCCTTCCTCAAAAATGATGCGTGCAGTTGTTAATTTTATTGACCTGTGGTAAATGCCACAAAGTGAGATCACCATGGTGAATGGCCTGCGCCTAGACCTAGACCTATTTTCAAAAAGAGCTGCTTGCACATTTGAACTTATAATTTTGCAGTTGATAGTTCATGCATATTACCTCAGACTTGTCCTCGTCAATGTTTGAGGATAATGTTTTGAACTGCCTAAATTTAGTGAATCTGTACTCAAATTTTTTTCCTTGTTCATTGTTCATAAGCTTGGCTCTTTGTATGAAAGTCAGTTTTCTATTCCTTGCAGATTCACAACCCACCCAAAATCAAGTTCATTGTTTTTATTAAAGATATTTGAATTATTGACTGTATAGACGTTGAAATTTTCTTCAGAATTTTATTTCATGTAATTTTGTTTATTATTTACTTTGTTCAGAAACCACAAACCTTTCTTGCATTAGCACCTCTATGTACTTTATATCTTGTTTGATAAAACTTTATCAACTCATCGAACTTCAATTCTAACCAAACATTTAATAGGATTCACAACTTTTATCAACCGCACATTTCATCGACCTTTTTTTTATCGAAGTCTACCAAAACTTTTATCAAAAGCTTTGTCAAACAACCTCTTAGTAATTTTCCAGCATTAAGCTGATTGCTATCGATTTGGCTCTGAAAGAGGTCAACTTGACCACATAAGGAAAATTATGGGATGGAGAAAGTACTTTCCAGGAATTTAGCTTCTCATATGATCAATACTTTTGCATCTGAAAGGTCATGCAATTTAGTGCTGCTAATTATAATTGAATGCAAAACTTTGCTCTCTCTGTTTTATGATTCCTGAAATTAAAGTTTATCAGTTCTACTTTTTCCCTTTAGACTGAGGTATTACGGAAGCTGTCTATGATGCATCGATTAGTTGTATCCACGGGTGGGGGTGCAGTTGTTCGGCCTATCAATTGGTAATAATATTAAATGATATTGTGTTCTTATGGTATGGTTGCTTCTCCTTCTACTTCACTGTTGTCTAACTGGTCACCACTTTTGCCTTTTCAGGAGATACATGCAAAATGGTATCAGTGTTTGGCTAGATGTACCTTTGGAAGCATTAGCACGAAGAATTACAGCTGTAGGGACTGGTTCTCGGCCCCTTTTGCATCACGAATCTGGAGATCCTTATTGTAAGGTAGGTTGTCTCCGTATCAATATCATTGGACATCTTCGTGTATTATACAAGTTATATATGCTCCAAACATCAAAGTCAAAAAGATGAAATTCTTATGTGGTTGTTCATTGTGAACATAGACTCGTGCTGTTTTCTTATCTGACCTGGGATTTGTGTAGACCATGAAGCAGCTATCTACCCTTTTCGAAGAGCGTGGTGAAGCATATGCCAACGCAAGTGCCAGAGTTTCCCTAGAAAGTAACCTGATCCTAATCTTGAATTTATTTGTTCATCTTTTCATCCTGCGTTAGTGCTTCGGCACTTATTCATTATATAAATGTGGTCGTCTTTGTGATGTCACTGATGAATATATGTCTCCATTATGCAGATATTGCAGCCAAACTGAGAGATACAGATGTATGCAATCTCACGCCCACTGTAATTGCAATCGAGGTCTATCTCCCTCTCCCTCTCCCTCTCCCTCTCGTCTGTCTATAATCTTCTCCAAACTTGTAGAATTGATTCTTAACTTGATTATACTCGTTGGCAGGTGCTTGAACAAATTGAGTTGTTGTTGAAGAAATAATCAGAGACATAATTCAGTTTTGGTTCCTATGAAATTTTTAAGCTGATTAATGTTATTAAGTCGAAAGACATGAACGTATTAGTAATGGTATGCTGTAAATGTGGTTTTGTATTTGTTACTCGTTGGATGCTTTTGTCAATTCTATTGTAATGTTTTTATTTTTTTTCTTATTTAACAAAATATTTGAAAATAATGTTGCTGCTGCTTAAAATGGATAGAGTCAATACTCATTTATCTTCTTATAATGGATAAGTGTTGATTCTTATTTTGGACGACAGTTAATTGTCACCTAGTGTTACTTGGCTCCGGTTGGCACTCGAGCCGCAACTTCTATTTTGGATGGAGGTCGGGACGATCATTATCATTCCCATCTTGTTGGGAGGTGGGAATCAAAATTTTCATTTATTTTCACATTTAATTTTATTTGTACTATTAATTTTATTTTTAAATATAGTCCTTGTTTGTTTAGCATTAAACAGCTGGAAAGTAGAAAGAAAAAAAAAAAAAAAACATCGTTAGTTTCAAATGTGGGTCTCAACTGTGAGATAAATGGTCAAAATGGTGGCTGAATTTGAGGTTGCAACGGTTGGAAATTTTTTAAATCTGAAGAATTAATGCTAAACAAACATGGGCATAATATTAAATTTAAAATCATCAAAATAAAATATAATAAAAGATTCGTAGAATTTGGAATGGGGACTATGTTTTCCTTCTAGGCTTCATTTACTAGTACTTCGAGGGGGGAAGTTTTACCATCCTAGTTCTATTAGGGTGACTTCATCTTGAAAAGAAAAAATAATTTTTTAAAGAATCGAGTGTATATCCTCTTGTTCGAATATCTTCTAATACTATACTGAATCTATCAAAAAATTGAATCAATAGCTCCTTGTAGTTTGGAAAATGCTTTTTTTTTCCTATTACAATTGAAATCAGTTCATTGCATCTTTATTTGGGAAAAGGGATTGTGAATTACAAAAATATATTTATAAGTTAACTATATCAACTCATTTCCATTATTTTATTCAATTCCTGGATATTCATTAGTAAAGTCTTCGTTTATCCTCCTCTCTTTTAACATGTTATGTAAACCAAGTTGTAAGCATCTAAAGAATCGTCATTCTCTCTTATTGAAGGTTGAGATTCCTTTGATCTAATAAAACAAGTTGTAAACACTTAAAGAGTTGTCATTCTCTCGATCCGTGCTCGGTCCATCGCTCAATTTCAAACCAAATCCCCTCGTTAGTAACAATTTTACAAGGTCAACTCAATGAGGAGGAAAATGCCGTCTTTTCTCCTTGCAAGAGCCGTAGTTGAAATATTGTATTCCTCTGTTCCTTTTGCCTAAAATTCGTGGCGATTTGCAGCAATGAATTTATCTTTATTTGTCCAAAAAAGGAGGAAAATGCCACGATTCAGGATCATTACTGTGAATATAGATCACCAAGTTTATAAACACAAGAGGCAAACACAAACAAAGCAAAACTTTTCAAGATTCTGTAGTAAGCGGTCATGGACCAAAAAAATTCGATTAAAAGACAAGAAAAGAATTATGGCTGTTTCCAGTAAGCCTGTTAATTCAAAAATGAAGATACATTTTCAAGTACAACGGCAAAACTAAACAACCTGAACTCAGAGATATGTTCGACTTTTACAGAGATCGATTTACGTCTGAAATCATGATTACCGTGATAAAAGCAATTGCAGCTTCAACTGTGGCTATCTCTATCGAGCGCATCGAATAAACATAAAATATAACATTCCGGAGTACAGTAAAACAAGTGTCAGACTCAACTGGGGACGACTGAATTATAATGCTCACCGAGCCCAAAAGCATGCCTATGATACGATAGCATAATCCTTGAACTAGATGAGCCAGTCCCATCAGCAGATTTGTATTCCTTTCCCATCTCCACATCAGGAAAAGATCCTGAAAATACAGTAATATGTTTCTTGAGGCAATGAGTTAGAGCGCCAAGTTCTAGCTGTCCTCCCCATGCTGCCGTTGACTCCACTTCTCTACAGTAATTCTCAAACCTTTCTGCAAGAGATTTTTCAGATTCTCCCTCTGCTATATTCTCAGAGAGAAAAAATGGAAGAAAATCTGATGAATGTTTCCGCATATAAGCAGCTACCATTTCCCGAAGTTCTTGGTAAGTACAAGGAGAAGAACCTCCAGAGAGAAGGGCCAACTGATCCTCGACAGCTCGGTATAGACAGTGCCCATCGGACTTTATTTCATTAATTGTTAATCCAAGGGGTTCCAACTTTTGTTCTAACTTCTCACTTTCAATCATTCGGTCACTTACCATCTTGCTCTGCTCTTCTTGTATTCTTTGTTCTCTGGCAGCTTCCTGTTGAGATCTTTTCTCACGCCGCTTGACACCCTTGCTAGGTTTTGAATGGTCAGCTTGATTGGTGACTGAAACCCCAGCAATGGCCTTTACCAAATTGTCGAGATTTCCTCTTCCATTCTCAGCAGCACTGCTATATCCTATAGAAGCCAGTTCCTCCTCGTGTCTTTCTTTGAGCTTCGTTGAAAGCTTAGATACATCTTCATCAACTTGTTTCTTCTTAGCTTTCTGTTCAGCCTTGCTGCCTTTAGCTGCTGCCTTTTTCATTGCAATTTCTTTGTTCTGTAGATCCATTGTCTCTTTCCTGCAACTCATTAAATAGATATGGAAATATTAACAAATGTCATTGCCTGAATGTGTCAATGCCTGAAGCATTAGAATGCTAATATAATTCTCGATTGTTCAACCTTTCCTATTTTTTACATCGACGGACTAAAATAGCATTTTATATTCTCTTTTTTATCCATTGGCAATTGGATTATTGTCCCACTTGCAACAAGGGTGCAAGGATAGATCACTACCAAATCTTCCCAAACGCAAATCAAATCAGACTTGCTCATCAACCCTCAAACTGAAGCGCAATATTTAACATAAGAAAGGAGTGATACAGGTTAGACACGTATGCAGTACCTGTGCCTAAAAAGCGTCTCTTCAAGGGTTTCTTGCTTCTTGTCAGGGGTGTTTTCTGAGATTTCTTCGGACCTTTTGTCTTCTACTTGAGTTGCATCCTCCATTTGATTATCCTAAAATGGAA
>CADEPE010058729.1:0-12092 GCA_902829205.1 Fraxinus paxiana | reverse complement strand
ATTAAAAATGAGTTTTAAAACAAAGGAGTTTTTTGAGAATGATAGGTAAACAAAGGCTTTATAGAGTTGTTAATGTGATATCATTGAATATGAGTGGGCCTATATCGTAAGGTATTAATCTCAAAATGAATAGTGATTGGAGGTGGAATCTAAGACATAATTATAGATGAATTTTGTTATTTGTACAGGGGATATGTAAAAATTGCCTCGCACACATGCATCTGTTAATGGATTTGATTTGAAAAATTGTTTTTCAAATCCACCTACAGATGCATGCGAACATGCATCTGTCATACATGTCTAGCATTTCTCATCCTAGATAGTCATGAGGGTGGTCTATTGCACAATGGGTGTTGGGCTGTAAATGAATAGTGCTTCCGATGGATGCTTCAGCCAATGCTAGATTGTGCATCTCTTATTAGTTACTGCTTTTTCAAAAAAGGGCAGCGGGGAGTAGGAGTGGGGTGTTTGGAAGAGACAAAAAAAAATTTCCTTTGTTTTTTTTTGTTCCTTTATTTAGGGTGTGTTTGATGTATATTATTGAAAAGATAATACATTTTAAATAGTGATATGACGTGAAATATGTGGTTAAAAAATAAGGAAAAATTATTAATGTGACGGAAAATATTATTTTATCGAAAAATGTGTGGTTGAAAATGAGTTTTAAAATAATGTATTTCAAAAGAACGTGTACCAAACGTGGACTTAATATAATAATTATCAAGTTACTATTTTATTCTTTTTAATTTGGTCAAAATCACTTTTCTTTTTCAACTAATGATCAAAGGGATGAAAACCATCCATTTGGATATATTTCTAAAAAGTTATGAATATTTGCTAACACAAATTGAAGGTTAGGAACCGTTGTTGCAATTTTCTGATAGGATAATTGTACGATCACAACATTTATAAAAAATGTAGAAGTTAACGACTTTTTTTTCAAATGATAAAGGGTTAGATTAATTTTGAAAATATATTATTGGATAATTGGTGCAAAACCTCCACACTTGTCTCTATTGTAAAATATCCACCTAACATTTCAGATTGACGAAAATCCTGCTAGATGACCTTTTTCGTGCGAAAGATCTCCTACTGTCTAAGTCCATTAGTTTAAGCGTCAAGTAGGGTCAAATTTTTTAAAAAATAATTGCAGCTACGGTTCCTATCTTCTTCTTATTTTGCGTATCGTACCCAAATCTTTTATTTATGCCACCACATTTCCAAACCTTTTAAGAATTAATTTTTCATAATCTTCTTTCCCACTCACGCCACCCCCACCCCACACCACACCACACCACAAATCTTCTTCTTCTTTCCCTTCAAACTCCCAAATTGTAAGAATGCAATAATATTTGTCTAGGCAGCGACGTCTGCAAATAATTCTTCCAAACATCCAATCCCATTCTCTCAAACACGTCATTACAAAGTTTGTACTTAGTCTCACGTAGGTGCTTCACACTGCACAACCTTAATAAACCACCATAATATCTCCATCATATACCGTAGTAGCCACCATATCCACACTCACATCACCATTTTATCACCTCAACCATCACCACCTTCTTCATACATCACATCGGATGCAAATGTTACAATTTTGTTCAATAATATAATGATAAGTGATTTGGAATGATCAAACATCAATATGAACGTATCAAGTAAGTGTGAAAACAGCCGGAAGAAAAAACGAAAAATCGAGAAAATTGGCCTAGGCAATCCGATCACCCAACCTCACTTTTAGGAACTCGAGGAAAAAAAAACATTGTATTGGACAATCTCCCACATTTGTACTGGGCAATCACTCGGTTCAATTTTCTAACTGTTGGGGTTTGAATGTCTGGTTCGTCTTTTAGCGTATTTTCATGAATCATTGAAGTCTTTTCGTGGTGTATCAATGGAAAACTATATATAGAAAATATTTTTTCATTTATAAACACAATTGAAACAAGTTACAAAAAACCATTCCATATTATAAAGAGACTATCACAATCCTCTTACATATTCAAAACCCCTTTTGCGTTCTACAAGTTTTGGAAGTAAAACATTAGGGTGCATTTGGTTTGAGTTTCTGTTTTCAGTTTTGAATTTATTTTTGTTTCCTGTTTTGAGGGATTATTTTAAGATTGCAGAAAACAAGTTTAATTTGTTATTTCAAAAAACTGTTTTTTTTTTTCAAAACAAAAAACTAGAAAATGCGTATGGTTTAAAACTTTTAGAAATAGTTTGATGACATTTTTTCAATAATTTGATTATTTAGTAAAACATAACAATTTTATGCTTATATGTGATTATTTAGTTTTATAGGTATTTGTATTTGGGTAAGTTTTGTGTGATTTTATTAATTATTTTAATTTGAGAAATGTGTTAAGTTCATTTTCCTTGTTTTGGGTTTTTTCAGTGTTTTCATTGAAAATACTCAAAACGTTAAAAAGTCATTTTGAATTATATGTTGTAACATTTTCCTTATTTTTCCTTATTTTCAAAAATAACATACCAAACACGTTTTGAGTGGTTTAAAAGACTGAAAATGATCTCAAAACGGCAAACCAAATGCACTCTTAGTATTTAAGTGTTTTATTTTTCAAGGCTTTATCAACCCTACAAAGCATTTGTTGAGAGTCCCTTTAAGCACCAATTAAGACCTTGTCTGGTATTGATTTTGCTTCTTCATTTTTGTAATTTTTTGATCGTTAGCTATGACAGGAGGGCCCTACATTGCTCACACACGGTCAAACATTGCGGCTTGAACACGGTCCAACGGCTGGAATTATGTTTTTTAGCAGAAACAGACACACCCTAAATTTTAGAAGGGGCAAAGATCCTTTGAGAACAATAATCTCGTGTTTGAGCTTTTTTATTTTACCGAAGTTGGTGTTCTTGATTCTACTTCTCTTCTCCATTTTCTTCGAATACTTTGATATTCATTCCAACAACAAATGCACTAGAACACCACCATGGCAGTATGGCACCTCAAGTAGAAGACATAAAGGTCATACCCCTCTTGGCCTCTTACCCACCCACCAAATCAAGAAAAACATTAATTTGAGGAAGAAATGCAAAATATCAACATAGAACAAGCAAAAAGTCAAAAAGGAACAATATCCAAAATAACAAGTTCTGTTGATTGAGTCCCAGATAAAGCTTTGGAGTTTTACCCTTTTGCTTTCTTTTTTCCAGTTTTCTGTCCTTCCTTTTAGGTTTCTCATCCATGACAGGTTGTGTAATCAGCAAATGTTGATAAATGACACCCCCAGGTCATTTAGAGAGATTTTCCGTCAATGCGAACGGATAAGGAGTATTCCACAATAAAGACAAAGATCACCAGGGTTTTGCGCCAATTACTCGCATATTATTCTATTAATAATATTTGATATTGTTGACAGAAAAAATTCGTAGCACCTTTTTGTTAATAGATTTTTTATCCCTTTTCATCTGTATATTTTCCGCATGTTAGGATAAAATTATTAGATATCAAGATCACCAAACCAAGAAAAGGTGTTCAGGATTGCTGGTACTCCAACAGCCAATTCAACTGCCACGTTTGAATCAACTGTCCGTATAAGTTAAACGGAAAATTAGGTGTAGGAGAGACAAATAAGCTGAGATTTGACTAGAGTGTTATGAATACATGTAATTTTTCTGTAACTTTTTCCATGACTTGGTAGAAGAAGAGATGTTATGGAATTAGGTCAGAATAGACCTTAATTCCATGTGCCATGTTGCCATGGTTCATGGAGTTCTAATTTGGCTATGGTAAATTCTCTTAATTAGGACTGGACATGAGTCGATTCGATTGAGAACTGAACCGAACCGAACCAAAATTTTCGAATATTTAATAAATGGAACCGTCTGGTCCAAATATAATTCTGGAACCGTTCGAGTTCGGTTCCGTACCATAATTAATTTTTTTAATATTTACAGCAACACTACATAAATACAACTAATGACATATTTATTCGTAACTTTTACAAATTAACGTAGCCCAATTTAAAAACACATAAATAACGAGCTGTCCAATAAGATTAATTCAATGTATACAAATACCAAAAAGTAGATACTAATATTAAAACAACGGACTTGACTGGTTTTGTTTAATTAATTTGCTAATTTGTTTAGAAAAAATTAAATTAATTTAATTAATTCAATATAAAAAATTAAAAAAATTCGGTTCTTATTCGATTCTTCGGTTCTTTGGCTAGAACCGAGAACCGACCCAAACTCATTGGTTCTCGATTCAGATATCCGTTCGGGTATTTAATTTATGAAAAACCGCTCGATTCGGTTTGAGTTCGGTTCGATCCTATTCGGTTCAGGAGTTTTGTCCAACTCTACCCTTAATAAGTTAGTTTACTTAAATCATTCTTTATGCAAAACGATTTCCTTGTGAATATGTATTCTGCTTGATTTTCCTTGATCTTCAATGACAACGTGCTAATTTTTTAGGAAATGTTAATGAAGTTTCTTTATCAAATATTTTCGTCCTAAAGCACATCGAAACTCGAATCCGAAGATGACGGGGCCTTTCGAACGCCAAACCCGGAAGTGCTTTGCTTAGAATGTCTTGTTTCTAGAGGCTCGACTCATTGGCGAAGTTAGTGTTATTGCTCAAAAACTGTCAAGAATGACGATACTATCGAAATAGAAGTCGGGCACGTCAGACACCTTTGTTTGAGAGAACGAAAAATGCGTGGAAATACCATGTGGTGTATCTTTTGAGGCCCCGCACGATCTTTGTTGCTCCACATACGTTTACCTAGTGCTTCGTAAATTTCAGGGTGTAACAAATATTTTAAAAGATTGTTGAAACTTTCAATTAAATTTGAACAAAAACATATTTATGGCAGCGTGGCTTTTGACGTATAAGAACGTTATATTGTCCTTGTCCAATAATACAAGACATTTTAACTCTTTATTTGTGGTGTCTTTTATTGATACTAAAATACTATTGCATGGCCGACACCAATTCCTTTAAGATCAGGCCATTATGCAAAATTATTGGAAAGTGGTTAAAATATTTTGAAATTCAAAATCAAAGCAAATATTCTACATTTCTAATTATCTATTATTTTAATTAGAAATATAAAGAACTTAAAATTGCCCTCGAGAAATTTCTTGTTTTATATTGAAATATAGTTCAACTTATCAAACGCAAAACGTAACGTTTGCATTGAGAATTTGGGATCCCTTAAAACTTTTAAAACTTGTCACTTGATCAATACGACTCTATCTCCTGCACGAAAAAATATTTTGGCTCCGCTCCACACAATTCTCGACCTTGTTCCAGCATGACTCAGGGATTTTCTTGGATCGAGTTGGATGGTGGAAGAACCACTCTCATATGTTTGTCCAAAATTATAAACAATGAATTACGTAGTTTGTGCACTTACAGTAAGTCACAATTGTAACTTTCTGATATTAATGTGATTTTCAATAATTCACTCTATTTTTCAAATTGCAAATCATTAATGTGATTTTCAATAATTTACTCCATTATAGATTCCTCGTTCCCATTTCGGTATTACTGGTAAATGGCTACGAGCCTACAGTATTAATATAGCAGCCAGCATTTGCTGTAACGTTATAATGACAATATAATTAATTTTCTTTTGTAAATTATTTAAAATGGACAAGCGTTCATTTAAATTAATTAATTAAAATAATCGGTCGATTCTCATTATTCAAAGTCCTCGCATACGGACTAGTATTTTTATATTTATCTTACTAAATTCCTATTTGGTAGGAATTCAAATTTTAAGTCAAAATCAACAATTAATTTTAATCATATATTTATAAGATCTATAAAGTCCCTGTTTGGTGGAAATTAAGTAAATTTCGATAAAAATAATGATGAAATGTATAATTTAAAAGTTGATAAAAATTGTATGTCCCATGAAATGTATAATTGAAAATAATTTTTAAAAAAATGAAAATCAAACAAGTGCTAAACATATCATAAAACCACGAGCTAGGGTGTCTGGTGTAGATTAAAATCAGATTTTAAGTAGATTGTGATAGAAGTTTTTGAAATGTGGGAGTGGGACCCATAAAAAATGTTGATATTGATTATTTGACTTTAACTTAAATTAAAATCAGATTTTAATCCGACTCAAACAGTTTTTCAATAACATTCTATTTCAAAATGATAAAAAAAAGGAGCTGCAAGTCTTCGAGCCACACGCAGCCCTTGTTGCCAGTGAGGAAGAGATTAAAATAAGAAGGCAGAATCTTTTTTATCACACAGAACATGCAATCCTTGATACAGTTATGGCTTGTTTGGCAATGAAGCTCTAAATTTTGTCTATAATTATTGTTAAATTCTATGTGATGGTAGGGGTCCAAACCAAAGCCAAATTATAAAGATTCATGGAAACAATTAGACCTTCTCCAGAGCATTAAATTGTAACACAGCGAAAAATAGGAAAAAAAAATTATTTATGACTTGTGGCTGCCTATGGCTATTAGGCCCCAAAGAATTGAATGTCCAACTTGGTATCAGTGTGTGTGAAGGTAGTACTCTAGAGGTGTCACAAATTGACCTGAACTGGGTCGTGCAGTAGGCCATTTGCCCCTGCAGCTGGGTCGTGCCAAACCCGACTAAATGCCGCTTGGGACTTTTGGAGAATGCTGAAAAATATGAACTGGGAGCATGCCGAGCCCAAATACCCAACACACCCAAAAAAATGACTTATACACGCCATGCATAACTGTTTGGAAACAGGTGATCGGCCATTTACAATTTTTCTAGGCACTTCGGTTAAAGAGCAATTATTTACGGTTCAGTCCTCGGTTGGACTGGTCTTGGTCCAATTTCCAGAGCAAAATTAAGCAAAGATAAGTCAGATGAGTACACATACAGAGAGAAACCTTCCTAAATTATACTATATATTTACTCTGGTTTCAGGGTTCCTCTCCCAATGCCTATTTCCCGAGTTATTTCTGACCAAAACTTTGGATATATAAAACTGTATAATCCTATGTATTTAGAATTCAAATACAATATCTTACAACACAAAACAAAAAGGAATAGCCTGCCTAAGCCCAAGACAAAACTATTAAATTAAGAACATTATAGTATATTACAACATTTACTCTGAAGCTACTTTTAAAACATTTATTCAATATTTTATGTTCAAACCTCACGGATCCAACCCACAAATTAGATTCTCCTGTCTATGAGCTTGTTCATGAGAGAGAAGAGAGAGATGGTTTCTCTGGAACAGCAGCAGAAGGTCAACCTTTTCTTCTTTGCTCCCAGTAAAACATTGTTCCAGGTAAAGTGAATTGTTTTGAGTATATGTTTTTTACCTCTTAGCCTTAACTTTGTTCAATGATGGGTTCCAATAATCTATGGTTGCTTCTCCTATCATAATGATGGATCAAAGAAAGAAGCTTTCTTGTTTGAAAGAGAGTTTTGTATCTATGTTTTGATTTATTTCTTTTTCTGCACTCATTGGTCTGAACAGTAAAATATGAGGTCTGACTCTGACTCTGACTCTGTGTGGCCCACAATGGAAGAAGATAAGGCATGAATTCACATGTAACTCCTTGTGCTGTTCAAAAGTCTTGACTGTTGCATTCATCTTCTCAAGAGTACTCAGTGTCAGTCACATACAAATTAGAGCAAGAATCCAACAGGAAGGCCAGTTTTTCTGATGTCAATGGTGGTTAACTAGGCTTTTCTGAATGCTACACAAAAACATGGTGTGGAGACTTCATCTATCTCAATATGAAATCATAAAACTGGTTTTAGACATTTAACCAGGTAAAACGTTACATTTGTTACACTGTATTAGATAGTATCAAAGGTTAAACCTTTACCTGTGTTCCTTGCCACTCTTGAGACTTCACAACCAGCAAACCAGGTTTTGGGGATTCCTCATTCCGTCGTTGAATATGGATGAAGAAGCAATGCTGTCAGCAGAACCTCCTAAGGAGATCCAAACAGTTGATACCAAGTCCCTCACCATCAAGTTAGCAAATTCCTGCAAGAAAAATGGTAAAGAAATTCGAGCTAACATTGTTCCCTCGACTCTAGATTCAATGTCAAAGAACTCGGTAGAAAATTCAGTAGCATCGTCTCCGTATAATTCTCCACTCATCTCACCTCCATCCTCAGCATTTGTTTCAGCATTACAATCACCTTACATTTCTCCGAGGGCCAATATATTTATGAGTTCAAATCCAACCCAAGAAAGTCCCAGACCAACCACTAAACTCACTCACCCGTCACCTCCAGTGTCATACTGCGGATCACAGTCAGATGACATCCCAAGTACTTCCTACACCCCGCCTCCTGAAAAATACGACTATTCTGATGACCCCGCCAACACAAAGTTCAAAATTTTGACTTGTGTTCCAGTTTCAGGTCCAGACACAGCTCCTCGTATTTCATTTTCATTTCCTGTTCCTCGAATTTCCTTTGCAAGAGGCTCTGTTTCACCTGCCTCCAATGCCAAACTTAGGAGCTGTGATGTTTACATAGGCTTCCACGGACAGAACCCGAATTTGTTACGGTTCTGTAAGTGGCTTAAATCAGAGCTCGAGGATCAGGGTATTGCTTGCTTTGTTGCAGACAGAGCAAAGTATGTGGATAATCAGAGCCATGAGATTGCTGACAGGGTTATTTGCTCTGTGACCTTTGGAGTGGTGATTGTCACTAGTTATAGCCTTCTTAACCATTTAAGTTTGGAGGAGATCAGATTCTTTGCACAAAAGAAGAACTTAATTCCTTTGTTCTTCGACACTGACGCCAATGAAATCGCAAGCCTTTTCAACCCACATTCTGATAATAAGGAATGTAGAGAAGCGCTGGATGGATTATTGAGGTCTCATGAATTCAGACTGGAAGCAAATGAAGGTAACTGGAGAAATTGCGTGTCAAAAGCTGCTGGCATATTAAGGGGAAAGCTCGGGAGGAAAAGCATGACCGAAAAGGAAGTAGAAAGTATTGAGGTATTACCATTTCCAAGAAACAAATACTTTGTTGGGAGGGAGAAAGATATTACGGAAATTGAGACTACATTCTTCGGACATGGGGATTACTTGGAGCAAGAATGTACCATGCCAACTATTAAAGGAGGAACACCAGGGCAATCTGATGGTCTAGCGGATGAGGAATGCGAGGTCGACGCAGTTAGAGGAGGCAAATACATAGGTTTAGAAGTTGGCAGGTGCAAGGAGCCAACTTTGGAGGCTTGGTCTGAACCAGTTATTGGAAGAAATTCACAGAAAAGACCTAAATACAAAAGGTCTAGAAGTGGGAAAAACAAGAGCTTCAACAGCAGCATAGTGTGCATAAATGGATCACCAGGATTTGGAAAGACAGAGCTTGCTTTGGAATTTGCATACAGGTACTCACACAGATACAAGATGGTTTTGTGGGTTGGAGGTGAAACTAGGTATTTCAGGCAAAATATACTAAACATGGCACTCAACATGGGGTTGGACCTGAGTGCAGATGCAGAGAAGGAAAGAGGGAGGATCCGAGGATTTGATGAACAAGAATCTGAAGCATTCAAAAGAATTAAAAGGGAGCTGTTTCGGGACATGCCTTATTTACTGATTATCGATAATCTAGAGACTGAGAGGGAATGGTGGGAAGGGAAGGATCTACATGACTTAATACCGAGGAATACAGGTGGAACACATGTAATTATCACGACAAGGCTCCCCAGAGTAATGAACTTTGAACCAATTCAACTTCAGCCGTTGCCATTTTCAGATGCAATGATATTGATTAGAGGAAGACGGAAAAAGGAGTATCCGGCTGCAGAACTAGAAATCCTCGGGAAGTTCGATGAGAAATTGGGCAGGTCAAGTTTCGGATTGTGGGTGATAGGTTCGCTGCTTTCTGAACTTGCAATTACTCCATCGGCTCTGTTTGAGGCAGTGAACGATGTCCAATATGAAGAAGCTACTGCCTGCTCCGTTGCAGATCAACAACTTCATAGAACAAATACTTTTCTAATGAAAGTCCTGTCTTTTTGTGCTGTTGTGTTGCAGCGAACAAATGGAGGGAGGAATCTCCTTGCCTCGAAAATGCTTCAGGTCGGAGCATGGTTTGCCCCAGCTCCCATTCCATCAAATTTACTGGCCACGGCAGCAAATTACATACCTTCCACCAGAAACAAATTGAGAAAGTGGACCAAGTGCTTGAAACTCACTCTCTGTTGTTGCTCAGGTTGTTTAGCAAGTCAAACATGGAAGAGTGAAGAGGATTCAGCACTTCTCTTAGTTAAACTCGGTTTGGCACGGATAGCCAATAAACAGCCCGGATGCTGGATTCAGTTGCACAACATCACTCAAACATTTGCAAAAACAAAAGAAGGTTTAGTTGCTGCCAAGGCAACAGTTCAAGGAGTAAGGAAAGTTGGAAATCCACTGGAAAATTCAGACCACCTGTGGGCTTCAGCTTTCCTTGTCTTTGGCTTTAAATCAGAACCCCCAATTGTCCAGCTCAAGGCAATTGACATGGTTGTCTTTATCAAGAAAACAACTCTCCCTTTAGCAATAAGCGCCTTCACAACATTCTCAAGATGCAACTCGGCCTTGGAGCTTCTGAAGGTCTGTACAAACGTACTTGAAGAAGTCGAGAAGTCATTCGTGTCTCAGATACAGGATTGGTGCCATGGTTCTCTTTGCTGGAAAAAGGCACTTCAATCCCACCAGAGAGTAGACGAGTACGTGTGGCAAGAAGTGACATTGCTGAAAGCTACACTGCTCGAGACGAGAGCAAAATTACTGCTGAGAGGTGGCCATTTTGACAGTGGGGAAGAGCTGTGCAGAACTTGCATCAGTATCAGGACAGTGATGCTAGGCCACGACCATGCTCAAACATTAGCTGCTCAAGAAACATTAGCCAAGTTAGTGAGAATGAGGAGTAAGATATGATGCTGTATCTCGAAATATTATAGTCTTATACACGGACTGACTCGATTTTGTTCACATTGTAGTCATGCTGCCATTAACCAGATAGCTTATATAAAAGCTATCAATTCAGTATACTCTCTCAGAATCATGAGATCATCTAATATCATTACTTTCTTGAGTGACATGCTTATAAATATACATTCAGAATGTGTGTTGGTAAAGTAATTTAGACAACAATGAATAGTATTAACAAAGAATAAAGGAGCTAGAACTTTGTCCATATTCGCGTTCACGTATTAACACGAACACTGTTAAGGATCAACAAGAAAGAACCATAGCACCCAAACCCAAAAATCAAAAAATAATTGAGTTCTGTTGATTAATTACCACGGTGTAGTAAATGAAACTCCAGCGCTATATGAGAACTCGAGGCAGTCGATTCGGAGGCATTCAACCCTTAGAAACCGCTTCGTATCAATAAAAAACCCTTCCAGATTTCTTAAAACTCCATGAATGGCCGTACCAATTGTCTTCCAATGTTAATCGACAAATTATTCCAATCGCAGTGGTAGGTTTTGATGCGACGAAACACGGTAAAAAAATCAAACGCTTTTTTTCTTCATACTGTGAGATAACATAATCAGAGATCAGTAAACTGAATAAATTTCACTGAAAACGAATCTTCAGCCACGAAAAACTTGAAATTAATCGGAGTGCAGAATTCCTTCCCGCGTTGTTCCACTCACTTCAAGATTTCATTCGTAACTTCAAAGTTTTTGCCCACTCAACTTTAAAATACTCTGGAGTTGTACATTCGTGAAGCATTACTTGTTAAATTGTAAAATGTTTTCCACACGTTAGACTCCATCACCTAGTCAATATGTTTCATTAGTTAGCAACTCAACGTATACATTCGTCACACTTTACTCGTTAAACTTTAAAATGCTTTCAAATGATTACTGAATTTCATAATATTTTCAAATAAAATTAATTTTCTGTTAAATTTGACCTAGATTAAAAAATTAAAATAAACATAGACTAGACAATGAGACGTTCAATCTAAGGTGAAAATATTGATATAGTTGAGATTTCTCTAATCATCAAAAGCTATGTTCAAGAGGAAAAAAAAATGCTAGTATAAATTTGGCATAAATCGCAATTTAGATCATAATATTCATTTACGTCAGAAAATAAAATAGATGTTGACACCGACCTACGAGGTC
>CADEPE010058719.1:0-10292 GCA_902829205.1 Fraxinus paxiana | reverse complement strand
TTATATTTTCGGTCCAAAGACTCTCACAACTCCTTAGCAGTTTTCATTGTACTATACACGTTGTATAGCGAATCTGCCAAGCCATTCATGATATAATTTCGGTACACGAAATCAAAGTGTTTCCAAGCATCAAGTGCGCTAATAGTTTGGACATTCCCCTCACCCTCACCCTCATCGACTTCAGAGCTATCATAGTCGAAAACCTCACAAGATTTATGGTAGTCAGATTAAACAACATCTTCTATAGCCACCTTTTGAAATTAAAATTGCTGAATTTCTCTGTGTTTTCCCCATGATTAACCAGAAGAGATATAGTTGGCCAGTTGTTGGAGCCACAGTTTGACTCACAACATGACTTGGCAATTTAGCCACAGTCTGAGTCACAACAGAACTTGGCCATTTAGCCACAGCCTAGCCAACAACTTGATTTTCAGTAGCTACAGTTTCGGTCACATCTATGTTAGTTGGTTCGGTCAACATTTCTGAAATATCAAGTAAGTTGTTAATTATGCTATTTTTTTCAAATAACTTTAAAGTATGTTATTTTCACAGTTACTTAAATATGCTAATTTTTCACTTGAAAATACGCTATTTTTCAAAAATCGTTTGAAAATTATGCTATTTTTATATATATAAAAAATTATGCTTATTCCCCAATAACTGAATATCACTCTGCAAATAATTTAAAAAAAAAAATACTTGAAGGGTCTAAGCCCAGCCTCAACAAGTCTAGCCTCCTTCTAAAATATTTAGTTCTCAGGTTGGCTGGAGGGTTTACAAATGGTCTCACTTAAAACCTAACCTCCTAGATAGAACTTCTCTGTATCGCAACTTCCAATATTTTATAAATTTTGTGGAGACTATTATTTTCACAATAATCTTTAAAATCTAGTACCTCCTTCGTCCCTTGAGTCGAATCTATTTTAAGATGTTAGGAAAAATACAAAAATGCAATTAGAAATACTACTGGAATTGTATAAATAAAATAATGGAAGAAAACATTACACTAAATAGAGTAACAATAAATTTAGAGAAAATGATTGTTGAGGTAGTAGCAGTATTGAAAGGAACTGCGGTCTATGTAGTGCACAATTCCCTTAAAAAAATTTGCCCCCATTGTGGTGTAAAGGACCGATTGCTTCTGTCTCCCAAAATACAACAATTGAAAGTAGTTGACTAGCACATTGTCACTACTTACAAGAACTAAGAATACTTATAATTCTATCACCAAACCAAACCAGAACAAAGAACTAAATTATCTAAATTACTAAAAACTTAACTTTGGAAATAAAGAGAAAAGAGAAACTTCGAGTGAAGAAAGAACTCTAAATTTTTTGGTGTGTAGAATAAGGAGAACACCTTATATAGTACTAGGATGAGAGATGTTTCAAATTCTTAGTTAATTTTGTATTTAACACAAATAATGTTATAATAGTCATGAATGAATTTGTAACCACAAATTGATTATGTAATCGTACCAATTCGTTAATTGACTAGAGTTGAAACCTAAGAATTGTTGTTACAATTTTATTCAACTTAAATATATAGCTTTAATATATTAATTCAATATATTATTTTCTAACATTACTGACTACATACACATTGATATCTGTTGATGTCGAAAATTGTATAAACAAATTTCAAGCCAACTTCAAGTGTAAATAATTATTTTTATTGATAATTACTTACAAACTATTACTTACAAACTACTAGTGTTTTTATCAAATGAGATATTTGAAATATGAAGTTGTTAGGCTTTCTCTCACTCCTTTCCCTAAGGATACTGTCCTCTTTTTTATAGGAAATGATGGGCTTGTATCTTTCATATTCATGTCTTGTCAACAATAGTACTGATCATGGAACTTGTGACAATGGCTCAAGTCCTGATTGATTGCTGTCAAATCAACATATAGTATCGAGCTGGGAAGATACAGCAATAGCATATCCTAATTGGTTGCTGAGGTCGGCTCCATCATGTTATCATGAAGCCACCTTAAATGGGGTCTCCAATAATTAATGAACTGATTAGAGAATGAAACTATAGCATATGATTGGTGGACGCTGACGTAAATCCTTCCAAATGTCATTAATTGATTGAATATTTTGACAGTGTGTAAGAAATCTACAATCATTATTATGTCCCTTCAAATCACTGCGATCATAAGTACGAGCTGACCTTATAGATCCGACCTTAATTTGGCTTGAGCTAAGTACATATAACAAATGAACTTAATTAGGTCGCAGGTCGAATGTCACGAATATTTACGAGGATGGATTTGTATGTCTAGTCTCTTAATGTAAGCGTAAGAGTGTGTACTTGACTATCTTGGTTCTTGATATATTATAGGTGAGTTTACTAACTAAAAATGGTAACACCAACAATGATCTGAGGCTGCCAATTGATGGCAACTTTCTAACCCAGGTACCTCTTAAAACTTTATCATTTTTGTTAGATTTTCCTATCTTTTAGATTCTGTATTTACTGAATCAAATCAATAGTATAAATTGCCTTGCTTGTTGAGAAGAAATGTCCACCAACATGTTCTTGACAAATAGTTGAAGAAAACATTTTGTGATATATATGTCATGGATGGGACAAGATTGTAGATTGTATATCAATCGGTGTGTAAATCGTCTTGGCTGATGTGTATTTGTGCTTTATACATTCACATATCAACTAACTTTTCACTTGACAGTGATCTCAAATAATAGCATTCATTTTGCAGATGCATACTCCCTCATTGTTCATCTTGAACCACAACCTGATTCTCTTCAATTTGTTCATCTTCAGGTAACTACATAATTATTTCTGTTGGAATCTACAATCTTACCTTGAAGCTTTAGAGTTGAAGTCAAGGGAAGCCAAATGCAAGTCTCGGTCTAAGCAAGCAGATGCTACTTAAATTAATTTTAATGTACAACTGTAAATATTCTGATTAGTTTAGTTTGTTAGATGATAGTTGGATCTTTCTTTCTTAGTTTGCTTTGCACATGTATATATACACTGTACTATACAAGTGATAAAAAGTGAATAATATTTTCAGATAGACTTCATCTTTCAGTGCTCTGTTCTTCCATTTTTCCTTTCTTTGATTATGATATTTTACATGGTATCATCATGAGAATAGCTTCCGCTGTCGAATCAAAAACTTTTCCATGGGAGAATCAAGTCCTAATCCTCCGATTAATCTTTCCAATGACTCTTTGAGTCCTTACTATCTACACCCTAGCGACAATCCTGGTGCACTTCTTGTTTCTGAAGTGTTCTGCGGCAACAACTATGTATCTTGGAGCCGATCTATTTCGATTACCCTTACCGTCAAGAATAAGATCGCATTCATTGTTGGATCTCTACCTCAACCAAATAATGATGCCATGCTTAAGATTGCGTGGTTACGAGCAAATAATCTTGTTCTCTCCTGGCTTATGAACTCAATCTCCAAGGAAATTTGAGGTAGTCTTCTTTATTTCAATACTGCCGTTGATATTTGGAATAAATTGAGAACTCGCTAAGTGATGGTCCTAGGGTTTTTGCTTTGGAAAGATCATTGAGTTCGATCTCTCAGGGATCAAGTTCAATTATTGAATATTTTAGTGTTTTCAAAGCTTTATGGGATGAATATGTCAGTTATCGTCCCCTTCCTACTTGCACTTATGGTTTTCTGGATAAATGCACATGTGATATTTTGACAAACCTTATAGATCGACAACAAGCTGATTTTGTTATGAAGTTCTTAATTGGTCTGTATGAGTCATTTTCACAAATTCGGAGTCAGCTATTACTCATTGAAGATAGCTCATTTCCCCCTTATCTTCAATGAGTAAAGTGTTTTCTTTACTCCTTCAAGAAGAGAGTCAATGATCTCTTACGAATGCAATAGATATTCCAATTGATTATCATGCTATGGCTGCTACTCAGTCTTCTTCACATGTTTAGCAAAGGAAAGGCGAAACCAGATGTCATTTGTTCTCATTGTAGATTCTCTAGACATCTAGTGGATAAGTGTTTCCAGCTTATAGGCTATCCTCTTGGTTGGAAAGGACCTCGATGAAAAAGACTCAATCCAACTCGTGTGCCCAATGCAAACGTTGCATCTTCTTTGGATCAAAATACACATAACTAACCCATGCCATTTTCTCAAGAGCAACTTCAGAACTTGATCACTCTTGCAAATAGCCTCTCCACACAATCTGTCAATTCCACTCCTGCAGTTAAAACTGTTTCCACATCAGGTAATCACTCTATCTTTTATTTAGCTGCCGCATCTCTAGAAAATAAATTTCCTTGGATATTAGACACATGAGCAACAGATCACATGATCTGTTCTCCTCACTTGTTTACATTAATCATAATTCCTAAAACACCTGCATCTGTACATTTGCCAAATGGTTAGATAGTTCCAGTTGTTGCTATTGGTACTGTTAAAGTCTCTCCTGATCTAATTCTTCATAATGCACTTTATATTCCTTCTTTTCATATCAATCTTATATCTGCTTCTAGGTCGACTAAGGACAATTCTATTGCCCTATTTTTTTTCAATCAAAATGTGTCTTGCAGGATCTTAGCACTTGGAAGATGATTGGGCTTGCTGAGGTCAGAAATGGTCTGTATCACCTTCAAAAAATTTTTGCTGCTCTACACAAGGATTTCTCTGCTTCAAATAGCTATTTTTAGCAAATTCTTCTTCTGTCACTCCAGAATTATGTCATTTTCATTTAGGACATTTATTTCCTGTCTAACTTAAACTCATTGGTTCTGTTGCTTCTGAAATAAGATCATCAAATGATCATGTTTGTGAAATCTGTCCACTAGCTAAACAGAAAAAACTTTCTTTTCCTGTATCCCAAAATAGATCAAATATAGCTTTTCAATTACTACATTGTGATATTTGGGGCCCTTTCTCTGTTATTTTGCATTCTGGTTATAGATTTTTTCTTACCGTTGTGGACGATCATACACTATTTACTTGGCTTTTTCTTTTAAAAGCCAAATCTGAAACTCAAAATTTACTCAAGAGATTCATTACCTATGTCAAAGCACAATTCAATAATCAAGTTCGAACACTTAGAACAGACAATGGCCAAGAATTTAATATGCCTCTTTTTTTACCAAGAAATTGGTATAGTTCATCAGTTATCTTGTGTAGAAACTCCTGAACAAAATGGTTGTGTTGAAAGAAAACATCAGCACTTATTAAACTTTTCTAGAGCTCTTTTATTCTAGTCCAAATTGCCTCTCACTTACTGGACTGAATCTGCTTTAATAGCTACACATCTCATCAATTGAATCCCATCTTCTATTTTAGAAAACACCACACCATTTGATCTCTTGTTTCATAAGCCCCCTACATACAATTACTTAAGAACATTCGGTTGTCTGTGTTTTGCTAACAGACTAAAAGCTGGCAGAGGCAAGTTTCATCCTAGAGCCACAAAATGTATTTTTGTTGGTTATCTACCAAATATAAAAGGCTACAAAGTACTTGATTTTACCACCCTACAAATTTTTGTTTCTCGAAATGTTACATTTCATGAAACAATTTTTCCTTCTATCACAAACACAGTTCATACTCCTTTTGTCTTTCCTGATTTTCCACAAATTTATGTTCCTATATCTCCTACTCTATCACAGATTACTATTCCTGGAGTTCCAAAATCTATTCCTTCTCAATGTCCTACACCTATATCTGAAAATTCAACTCTTAGAAGATCTACAAGAACAAGAAATCCTCCTTCATATCTACACTAGTTCTATTGTGGTAATATGATCAGATCTGATTCAGCAACTTAAGATTCTCTCAGCTGCTGTGTTCCTTCATCTGGTAAGCCATATGCCATTCAAAATTTTTTGTCTACAAAACATCTAACTTCCAATTATCCTGCCTATACCTTTGCTTTGTCTTCTAATTTTGAACCAAAGACTTTCAATCAAGCAAAATCTTACCCTCATTGGCAAAAAGCCATGTCCGAAGAAATCAAGGCTCTTGAATTAAATAATACATGGGATCTTACAATTTTACCTCCAAATAAGACTGCAATTAGATGTAAATGGGTATATCGAGTCAAGTTTAAAGCTGATGGCACTATTGATAGATACAAAGCTAGGTTAGTAGCAAAAGGCTACACACCCAACATGAAAGACTTGATTATTTTGACACTTTCTCTCCCGTGGCTAAAATGACAAATGTTAGAACTTTGTTAGCCATATCAGCCACTAAGCATTGGTATTTTCATCTACTTGATGTAAATAATGCTTTTCTTCATGGAGAGTTAAATGAGGAGGTATACATACAATTACCACCATGATATTCTTCAAACAATGACCCAAGAGTTTGTAAACTCAAGAAGAGTCTATATGGCCTCAAACAAGCCTCAAGACAATGGTTTTCAAAGCTGTCTTCTTCCTTAATTCAGTTTGGCTTTGTCCAAGGCAAATCTAACTCTTCTTTCTTCATCAAACATTCTCAAGCAGTTTCATATCACTTTTGATTTATGTAGATAATGTTATTCTTGCTTCCAATAGCCTGGATGAAATAGCTACTATTAAGCAGTTTTTACATGAATCTTTTACTATTAAAGATTTGGGAGAATTGAAATATATTTTGGGCATTCAAGTGGCTCGGTCAGAAAAAGGCATTACATTATGCCAACGAAAATATGCCCTTGATATCTTGGAAGACAATGGTTTTTCAGATTGTGTTTCTGTAGCATTTCCAATGGAATCAACACTAAAACTCAGTGCTAATGATGGTTCTCCTCCTCTCCCAAATCCAGCTCAGTTTAGAAAGCTCATAGACAGGCTCTTGTATCTTACTATAACAAGACCTCACCTATCCTACTCAGTACAAGTCTTAAGCCAATTTAAGGCTAATCCTAGCCTTAATCATTTGAATGTTGTTGAAAGGGTTCTTAGGTATATTAAGGCAACTCCAGGACAAGGTATATTTTTGGATGCAAATCATGATCTTCATCTTAAAGCCTATTCCGATAGTGATTGGGGTGGATGTATAGACACAAGAAGAAGTGTTCCGGGTTTTACTATTTTTCTTGGTGAATCATTGATATCTTGGAAATCTAAGAAACAACCTACAGTTAGTCGATCATCAGCTGAATCTGAATACCGGGTACTAGCCTCAACTACTTGTGAGTTGCAGTGGTTAGTTTATTTGTTGGATGACTTGCAGATTTCACATTCACAACCTGATTTACTGTATACAGATAGCAAGCCAGCTTCATAAATTGCATCCAACCCGGTTCAACATGAAAGGACAAAGCACATTCAACTTGATTGTCATTTGGTCCGAGAAAAATTGCAAGAAAGATTGATTAAAATTGTCCACATCCCTTCAAAGTATCAGGTAGTAGACATCCTCGCTAAACCACTTGGTTCACTTCATTTTCATCATTTGATATGCAAGATGGGAATGATAAATATCCATTCCCCTCTTGAGAGGGTGTGGGTGTGTGTTGGAATCTACAATCTTACCTTGAAGCTTTAGAGTTGAAGTCAAGGAAAGCCAAATGCAAGTCTAGGTCCAGGCAAGCAGATGCTACTTAAATTAATTTTAATGTACATCTGTAAATATTCTGATTAGTTTAGTTTGTTAGATGACAGCTGGATCTTTCTTTATTAGTTTGCTTTGAACGTATATACACTGTACTGTACAAGTGATAAAAAGTCAATAATATTTTCAAATAGACTTCATCTTTCAGTGCTCTGTTCTTCCATTTTTCCTTTCTTTGATTATGATATCTTACAATTTCCATCGTTGATGCGAACTCCTCCGTTGTTGGGATTGCTGCAGATGAATCAACTAGAGTACTACAGGAATCTGGACATTCCAACACAGAAAATAATGCACGTTGTGGCCTATCCAATCCATGCTCAACTGAAAATATACCTGAATACAATTATCTCAATCTTGGAGAATGTTTCGTAAAATCACCATTGTTGATGTTAATCTACATCCAAGATCATTTTGAATTTGAATTCGCATATTTCTAACATATTCAATTAATTGCATCCGTTATGATTGTAATTGAAGGTTTCAGTTACAAATGAAATACGATATGACACAACAATTGTGGCAATTTTATTGGGTTATGTAGTAATTTCTATTTATAATTTAGTAATATAGTATAAATTAAATTTTTATATTTTTAAGGTAAATATGATTTTTTTCCCATAAAAAATTAGTCTGCATTGTATTGGCCCAACCTTGTTCCTTCGGTGGTACTAAAATTTCTCATTTAGCCCTGTTTGGTTATGGTAAAAATTTGAGCTAAAATTTACATCAAATTTTAATCACATTTCATGGAACTCGTAACTTTTCAGCACCATCTTCCATCAACTTTTATAAAAAAGTTATTAGAAATTATATAACCAAACTGAGGTTATATTCCATAGTCCTTATTATTCTGAACCTTTTATGAAATATGGATTGGGTTGCTATCTCCAGAAATTTGACCGCTAACCCCAATACTCTTTGCCCTCGAATAATTGATACGAGACAAGTGAACTTGAGGGCAAAAGTCAACTTGAGAACAAGGATCACTTCTTGCAAATGATAGAAATAGTTGTCATGTTTGATCAAATAATGCAAGGACACATTCGGCATGCTCTAGAACATGATATTCAGTACGCATTTCTTGATTATAAAATTTAAAAAGAATTGATACAAATGTTGGCAGGTGAGGCAAGAAGTTCAATTTTCAAGAAAGTTAAACACGCGAAATATTTTCAATGATACTTTATTGTATTTCAGATGTGAGTCACAAGAAGCAAATGTCTCTAATAATACGATTTGTAGATAATCCAACAAACTCAACAATGATAGAAGAACATTGGCTTGAATTTTTTAAACTCGATGATAAATCACGATTTCGACTTTTAACAGAGCTTAAAAATATTTTAATCAATCTTAAGCTTGATGATATCATAGGACAATGTTATGAAAACAGATCTAACGTGAGCTTGGAAGCACAAAGATGTGCAAAGAAGATTATTTGAAATGAATTCTAGAGCTTACTGTGTTCCATGTTGTTGTTATAGTCTTATCTGACATGATAGATTGTTGTCTTTCTTCGGAGTCATACAATGCATCAGCAAATTGTTCTCTTCTTTCCCAAGTGATGGAAATTTTCAAGGATGGGGTGGAAAGCTTGACATGGAAATTATCACATATACGTCAGAAAAGTAATGTCGAAAGTGTTAAATATATAAAAGAGTAAACTTCACAAATAAGTGACGCTTTATTTGACTTGGTAGACATTAGTGAAGATTATAAAACAAAGAGTGAAGTTGATTCCTTAACAATATATGAATTCGATAATTTTGAGTTCTTTATTGTCATGGTAATATGTATAGATTATTGTATGCGATCAATACTATGAGTAAATTTCTTCCGGTCGGAATGATTACACTATCAACCTTCTAGAAGCACTTGCTTCTTTTGTCGAAGATTATAAAAACAATGGGTTTGCTAATGTTATGTATGAAGCAAAACAAATGAAAAGTGAAATGAAAATTGAAGTTATATTCCGAGGAAAACATACCATTCAAAGAAAGAAGCAGTTCGATAAAAGTGATAGCGATTAGTTAAATCAATCAGCTGAAATTTTTTTAGAGCTGATTATTTCCCTTTTTATAATTGATCAAGCTTGATTTGAACAATTTAAAAGACATAAAGAGAACTTTGGGCTTTGCTTTAATTTGTAGGGGTTACAACATTCGATTGTTGTCATTTTTTAAAGTCTTGTGAGAATCTTGAGCAATATTTGAAACATAACGGACATTCAGATATGAATGAAAGTGATTTATATTTGAAGTTGACAGTTTTGATGTGGTATTTACCGAGTGAAACAAAGAGAGTTGTTGATTTCTTCCAATTTTTGAAGAAAATTGATGATTGTTTTCCATATGCTTATAAAATTTTGCCAACCTTACCGATTATAGTTGTATTTGCAGAAAGAAATTTCTTCAAGTTGAAGTTGATAAAAACGTATTTGGCACATTAAGGATTGAGTGGATTGACTATATCATTAATTGAGAATTAAATGGTTGAACAATTAGATTATCCAAATTTGAATAATATTTTGCCTCTAAAACCGCAAGACAAGTAATATTTAAGTGACTGTTTTGTACATTTTCGGGTCTCGTTATTCGATTATAATATAAATATTTTGTATGATATATTTTATCTTTGCCATTTTATGGTTGAGTTCTAAGTTAACACATGCTTCCATAAAACTCTTATAAATAAATAAAAAAAAAAAAAAAAAAAATTAAATAA
>CADEPE010058660.1:0-11500 GCA_902829205.1 Fraxinus paxiana | reverse complement strand
AAACAGCTTTTTAAGAGTAGAAAAAGAAAATGTTTTTCTTTTCTATGGAAAACTAAGGCTATCAAACGGACCCTTAATGACACGTCAAGGTGGTAGTTATAATCCCAATAAAACTAAACAACGTTACTTTAATTAAAAAGTCACTCGTACAAAATCATAAAGTTTTGAAAACTTACAAATTTCTCTTTTAAAAATTAAGCAGAACCGAATCGAACAACTTTTATCAATTAGGCCGAAAGGTAGGGTCCATTCGTCTCACTGTAAGCCCAGCCCATTGAACTCTAAACTCCATTGACTGATGCTGCAAGTCTGTAACAATACCGCAGAACTGCCCGAACAGCATGTATCCCCTCAATTAGGTATTTCTCATCTAATTAATACGTACAAGTGAAGTGATTTTATCTAAAACATTTGATAAATTTTTGGAATTTAAAGTTCTTATGCTTGTGTTGTCTGGTTTTTTTTACAACAGTTTGATGTAAATTTGTGGGGGAGATTTGTTTTCTTTTGCTTGTGTTTTAGAATAATTCGTTGTAAATTTTGGGGATTCTTATTTCTTATGCTTCTGTAATCTGAGTGTTTTATAATTTGTTGTAAATTTTGGGGGTTTTATTTCTTGTCCCTGTGTTTCTCGTAAATTTTAGGGATTTTATTTTCTTATGCTTTTGTTTTCTGGGTGGTGTTGAACAATTTTTTTGTAAATCTTTGTGGATTTTATTTTTCATGCTTGTGACTTCTGGCCGTTTTGGTGGTTGTGAATTTTGTGGATTTTATTTTCTTATGCTTCTGCTTTCTTGGTGTTTGGCGGGGTTTTAGAATTCCAGGGATTTCTGTAGGTTTATCACTTCTTATTGTATTTTCTTTATTGTTTTTGTGAAATGGAATTAGAAATGTTAGATTAATTATGTGTTTATATTTCTTTTTATCCGTAAGAAATTTTAGGGATTTTGTTCATAGTGGTCTAAGGTTTTTATTTTTATTTTATGTTACTCATTTTTGAGTTTCTTTTATATGCTGTATTTGAGGAATTTGACATTTATTTATGTTGATTTTATGTGGCCTCTTTTCTTTTCTTTTCTTTTGTGTTCTTCTTCTTCTTCTTCTTTTTAATTGGCCCTTGTTGTTTATTATGTATTAGTACTATTTTCATTTTATATTTTGAATTAAAAAATACTAATCATGTAATTTGTTAAAGTTCACAACCAATTGAGAAATGAAAAATACTCATTTGGAGGCAGTAAATTGTTTCCTTATCTTATAATAATATAAATTATGGTTTGATCGTGATGATGAAAAATAATTTCTGATAAGATTACCTGCCTTTCCATGGACATGTCTCTGATGTTGATTTTTGTTCTCTGAATGGAATTAGATGCAAGGATACATTTGCTTAGGTTTTATGATGTGAAGTTGGATGACAATTAGCTTTAATTAGGGTTCCTTTGGTCATTACTTAATGCTGCTGCTTGAACCGCGAATTAAAGGCCTGTCTGATAAGATGATGTGACACCATAAGATTGGTACTCGGAGTATTGTAAAATGCTCTTTCAGCATAGTTTTTTTATTTTTTATGAACTACTTCACGTTGATTTCTCTACTTCATGCTTCCTTTAGGGGTGGTCAAAGTAATTACAAGACATAAGCTGGTCAACAAAATAATTAAGTCAAAAAATAAGAGCATGTAATATGGGTTGTTTCCTAGCACAATATTATATCATTTATATCGTGAAACTGTATTTCTTTCTCCGGTAAATTCTTTTTAAAGGACTTTGTTTATTTTCTGGAGTCTCAAAAGTCATGGAAACACATGTGGCTAGACAAGCTGTTTATCATTATGATAGGTGAGGGCCCGAGGCATCCTAACAAGCATGTAGATGTGAACCTGGATTCTACATGACCTAATCAATTTGATCATATGCCTCTGATCATTGTGGCATTTTTTACTTCCCTCTTTCAATTAATGGTCCCTTTAGGCTTTTCTTCAATCATACCTAATAATCCAATATTTTCAAGACTAGAGAGAAGTTGAATATGCACAAAAGAGAAAAAGTGAGATGTGTTTGAAACGAAACACATTGAATTCTTAGGTTCTACAATCAGTCTATCAAATATACACTGGTCGGTTTTCAGGAAAAATGAAATTGGTGATTGATATTAGAGTTGAGAGAACATGATGTGATAATACAATTGAATTTGCTTTAGAGTGGAAAGCTAAGGTAGTCAGCTGAGAGAATATAACATTTTTTGCTTTAAGATAATGTCTCTGTCCATAGTAAAAATTGTGATAATCTACTACTAATCAGTCAGATTGATTTTTTTACGATAATGCTATATCTTGTAAATTAGTAAATTATTTACAATGCTGTATTATATATTTAAGTTAATTAAAAATAATACTGTTTTGCAAGTTTCTTGTAAGACTACAAAATTAAGTTAATACAATATACTGGTCAAAGAAATTAATAGGTTATTTTTTAAGTGAACAAAGAATAATTGCCACAAACACTTTTAATGCCATACCATTAACTACTTCAGTTACCAAACTCAGCTGAAAAAGCAGAGAGTTTAGGACTTGGCAGTTAAATAGTTGTGATAGAACATACTATTTGCAGTTTTCCATCTGGTAAAACAAACTTCCCACTCTCGTTTAATGTATATATTCACGGCCACAAGTTACATATGGATATGTAATTGTATATGTATATTTGGAAACTGTTAAGCTACTGCAAATTGATGTGTACAAGTTTTTCCAAACGTTGCAGGCTCTCTTCAATTATTGGAACTTGATGTTGGGCGGGTCCTATTATCTGAGAACAAATAATTTGTGTGTTTGAGTACTTGTTTTCATAAATGGTGCAGTATAGTTCTTTCCGTGCTTGGATCAATCGCTTCCTTGCTTGTATGGGGTATGTACTCAAATTTTAATCTTTTTTTTAATTATGATTTTTACTTTATGAAGAATTTGGATATTACATTCTTTTTGCAATGAATATACATTGGGTAATGAACAATTGAACATTTAGGGTTTTTTTGAGCTCCATTTTTTGGGGGAATAGATTTCGTAATAGTGATTATTCGGAGAATGTGTGGTTGAAAAGTGGAGAAAAGTTTTGGATTTATGTGTAACATTATTTTGTTGTGAGAATGTGTGGTTAAAAATGAGTTTGGAAAAAAAAAATGAGTTGTTAAAGAATGGGCTCAAACAGGGGCTAAATTAATTTTATCAAGATTAGTTTTGTATTTATTTGGCATTTTAGTAACTAATTTTTTTAGGGTGAAATCTAAGTTATTTATGTTAGAGCGCTGAAACTATATTTATACCAAAAATATGCAATGATGTGAAGCTAATTATATTCCGGACTACCAATTGGTGAGAGTAGGAATTAGTTAACAAAATTTGTGTAGTTATAATTTATAAATGAAACGAGATTTGGAATAAAGATTGGCTTTTTAAGTCCTGGCAGGGAGAGTACTAAAGCAAGCACCCCTTTTTTTTCCTAATTCATTGTCTTTTTATGTTCTTATAACACCGATCCAAAATCATTTCCAGTGTGCGAAGTTACCTGCTTAAGTT
Organism: Fraxinus paxiana; assembly: GCA_902829205.1. Lineage (NCBI taxonomy): Eukaryota > Viridiplantae > Streptophyta > Magnoliopsida > Lamiales > Oleaceae > Fraxinus > Fraxinus paxiana. The sequence continues at coordinate 7,926 of CADEPE010058660.1, read as the reverse complement.
TTCCGAAACATGTCCTATTCTTGTTTGTGAAACGTGATTTGATTGTCTTGCAGAAACATAATGATCCGAAAATACGTACGTATTTTACATGATGAGCACTGTAGTGGTGGATTGTGTATTAATGGAGTTAAAACACTATAAAATTGTGTTCAATTGTTGTGATCAAATTTAGATAGTCTATTTTGAACAGATGTATGAGAAAATTGTAGTTCCGAACGTGACTTGTAAAAAGTTTGTATCACTAAAAGCATGAGTAAACAGAACGTGTTTTTGGTTGTACTAAAACAAAAATATTTAAAGGACAACCCAAATTTTAACTTCCAACCTCAACTTTAAGAAAGTTTCACACAAGTCAGTCAGGTTTGCATAGCTTTCTGGTGCCATATGATTTTGCTTAACGTTAATCCTGATATCTTGTGAGCACTCATTACCAAACACGTGACGGTAATACAATAAGCGTTTCCAGTGAAAAAGTAGTAGGCTCCCTGAGTAAAGTATGTACGTACTTGTTAAAATTATTATGAAACTTAAAATGTCAAATCCTTCTTCCAAACCTTTTCTACCAAGGGCAATTTTATTCATATACTCCATGCATATTGGGTAATGCACACACTCAATTACTTCGATGCTAATCATTTACTCCCTTGATGGAACGAAACCAACATCCCTGTTCGTCTGTCCAAAGGTTCCAATTGAACAATTTCACTTCTGTAATCTATGCATTTGGAAATTGTCAAAAACCATTCCATCCTGTTTCTATAATTGTTTACATTATTTTAAATAGTTGAACTATCTCACGTCAGTAATCTATGCATATATGGAAATTGATAAAGCCATTCCATCCTGTTTCTATAATTGTTTTCATTATTTTAAATAGTTTCTGGAGGTTTGCACCTTGAGTCCTGCTATGCATGAAGTTTTAATTAAATGCCTTGAAGCTTATGGCTTAAGTGTCATTTTCAGGGCTTAAGTCTCGATTCACTGAGGCTTACGCCACAAGGCGACTAAGGCGTGCATCCATTTGTCTTGCCTTTATGGAATATTTATGCCCTCAACTCTTTTGGAATATTTTTTATTAGTCTAGAACTTTTTATTTGTTTTTTTTTTCCTTGCCTATTATGTGGATGTGGAAGGATATATCACCATTGTAAATAAGAGGATGATGATAAATAACGAGAAGAAACCAACAATGATGAGGAGGATGGTAGGGAAATTAAATATGTAGATTTTCTTTATGATACTATGTGTGGTTGGAGATCTTTAGGTCATTTTCACTTCTATTAATAGATTTTTGTTATGTGATTACAAGCTTCAGAACTTATTATTTATTGATCTATTTTATATTTGTTTTAAAGTTAAGACTTTCAATTTTGTTGATCTGTTTTATGATAGATTGTCCATATAGCTTATGTATTTTTGTATTCTTTTGAATCGTTTTATTGCTTTGTTGACTCTTAACCCTTCCTCACAGAGCTGAAACGGCTCATTACCCGATTGAGCATTTATAAACTTTGCCTTTTTTTTCTTTTTTCTAGACGCCGGTGTTTGAAGCTTAGTTCTAAGTCTTTAATGAACCTAACAAAGTGACGGAAAATGGATTTGTGTAGTAGTAGAAGTTTGAATCTTGTGTCATGTTTCATAAATGGGCTTTCCAATGTTTTTTGCAAGTTGAGACTGATGATTTAGGATAAGTTTAGGCAGAGAAACAGGTTAAGATAACTGGTACACAGTGAGGGATCAGTTTCACACTTCACAGTATCATGTTAATACAATAAATATTTTGCCATCCTCAGAACTTTGACACATTCGTGGATGTGTGCTCAGAGGTAAGGCGAGGTGATTTACTGTAACATAGGCTTAATCCTTTTAATTTGAAAACAAAATTTTCAAGCATGGTCTTGAATGTTGTCTTTATGAGAAATTCCTTGTGGCATATTAATGTTGTGCCATTTACATGTTGCAGTCAAGAAACGCTTGTCCTCCTCTTTCCTCTTCCATGCACCTGATAAAAGTAAAAAGAGCAATAGGATTCCTATTTATTGATGATGATTTTTTTACTGTTTTCTGATTCCAATTCCATTTATTATGGAAGTGTCCAAAGAAATTTTCTGAAGTAATCTGTGTATTCATGTGCATATACAGCTTGTATTGACAGTAGTATTTCTTCTAGGAAAGCATTATGTGGAATAACTTCAAGTTAATTGTTTCCCAAAAACATGCTACTTTAATTGATAAGATATTAGTAATGAAGTGTACCTGTTTTGTGGTTTAACTGTATCTTGTTCATGCCAGCATTTTTTGCATTCGTATAAACTTGAATTGTAACAGAGCAGAGGTTGTCTTGGTTGCTGTGCTAAATCCCAACCAATTATTGCGGTGGATGAACCATCAAAAGGATTGAGAATTCAAGGACAAGCGGTGAAGAAACCGGGCATTTCAGAAGATTTTTGGAGCACCAGCACATGTGATATGGACAACAGCCAAGTTCAATCTCAGAGAAGCTTATCCTCAATTAGTTTATCAAATCAGAGCCTCAGTCAGTACAGTGGCACTGGCAGCACTAGCAACTGTTCTGAGTTTGTAAATCATGGCAAGTATATTTAACTTCTTGTTTTTTCTCATGAGACTGATGAGCAAAAGTCTCATCACTGAACAGCTCTTTAATCATCTTAAATATTCCTGTGGTGCATGATGTCCACGTGAACTGATGGTGGGACTTGGGATCATTGCATTTTCACTTAGCTATTTTTTTGACTTTCTGATGCTGTTGCAATTTTTTCGTTTTCCATGATGTAGGTTTTTTGCGCTGGAATCAAACTAGGCTTATGTGGAATGGAAGTACAAAGTCACAGAGCAAAGGAAAAGTTGAAGAGCCTGTTTTGAAGTATGCATTTTGCATTTACTCACGTCTTCAATGAAATATTTAAGTGCTATAAATCACTTTTTATCCATGCATTTTATATGACCCAGTGTCCACATCTACTACCCACTGCTTAAATTATAAATCTGTGGGACCTGTTGCTTAAATTATAATCTTCAAAGATAAGTTGCTTTAGTGTGACCTGATGCATGATCAGTTGGTAGTTACTATACTATGTCTATGCTTATGGGATCTTTAAAGGTTAATTCCACAAGTGGTCACTAAACTTTTAGCGAAATCTCATATTGGTCACTTGACTTCATTTTGTTTCAAGTCGTTCACTAAACTTCAAGTTTGTTTTAAGTTGGGTCACGCTCCATTTCGGATAGTTTGAGGAACAGGAAATGTGACGTGGCAATCCAGGTTTTTGCTAACTAGACTGCAACTTCAGCTTTTCTCATACTCAAACAAAACAGACATAGACGAAAGGCCAAACTATCACATACAACTAAGTTTAGTGATAACTTGAAACAAAAGTTTAAGTTTAGCAATCAACTTGGAATAAATTAAAGTTAGTGACCAATATGTAATTTTGCTCTAGTTCAACAACCACCAGTGTGTTTAATCATCTTTTATCCAGTATTTGACCTTGAACCTATATCACTTTTCTCTTTTTTTGGATTATTTTGTTCTTCAACACCACGGTTGTTTACCTTTCATTGACTAACTAGTATTTTTATTGCAGTTGGAATGCAAGTTATGAAAGCTTACTAGGCACTAGCAAGCGTTTCCCTCAACCAATTCCTCTCTCAGTGAGTCGATTATGCTATTTCCTGCTGCTTTTCATGTATTTCTTCTGTTGTATTTATGTTGAATAGACCCTCGTGATCTTTAAATGGCAACAGGAAATGGTCGAGTTCCTTGTGGATATATGGGAGCAAGAGGGCATGTATGATTGAGTAAACCCGTCTTTGGTGATTTATTCTCTCTTATTGTCCAATTTTTTTGCTGAGCCTTAAAAAAAGCTTGGATGTATAGTTTCTAATAGGGAAGGGTGTGAAAAGAGAGAAACTTTAGTACAAAGCTATTTATGTCTGAAATGTACTATGCTCATGGTTACTTTGTTTGGCCATCTGTTAATGTCTATTGTCCTTCAACTTCACAATCAGGTTTTTAAATGGATAAACCCACAAGTACTGTGTTTTGTTTGAGTTTGAGGAAATTACATGTAATACTCATTTTAAAATAATAATTAATATCATACATTCTAACATTTTTCATACTATTATTATTGTATTTTACATAGTAAAAATGGAAAACAATAAACATCTAAATATAAATTGATTTTCTTGACAGCTTCTATTACTCCAACAAACGAGCCCCAATTTAATTTATTTTTTAATGTTCGAAATCCCAAAATTTTAGCCTTTACCATTTAAAACCCCCAATTCCATGGGTAACTAATACTATCTGACTCAAATACCAAAACCTCACCGTCTGATTCAACTGTTAAATGAACCAGCCACAAATGAATTTATTCTAATTGGAATGTAACGAATAGTGAAGTTATTCGATTAACGCCTTCTGCATATACATGTCTGCATATAACACAACATAGCAATGTCAACACGGTCAGTATATACTAAAACATATTCATGTTCATCATTCGATTCATTCAGAAAACATATGATAGTCGTTTAATTTTAATTACGCACTGATAAAATAAGGCACAGCAGATTTCAACCGTTGCACATACTGCAGTTATATGTTTTCTGGAGTAGCAGCAGTAATGAGGTATGAAATTCCATTAATCAGCTATGAAAGCGATTGAAAGAGTTTGTATGACAGTAGTTTTGATGATATTTTTTAAATTTCGAAATATATTTGGTATTGTATGAAATAGTTTATATTTCATGTGCAAATTCGAATTTTTCCCTCTTTGTTCCAACTCTTCTTCCTAGTTAATTTCACGTTTAACTCTGTACTTTTGGCTTGGTCATCAATTTCCTTAAATTGTTTAAATTGGTCATGATGTGTTAAGCAGTATTACTAAAAATAATTAAATTTCTTCAATACTAAATTAGAGAAAATGAGGATTTGTGTTTGGTTATCGAGGTCGGTTTGATATGTGTTTCAATTTTGAGTTCATTTTTAATTTTCTATTTTGAGGGTCTGTTTAAAGATTGATAAATACGCGTTTGATTTGAGATTTTTAAAAATTGCTTCATGAAATTTGATTATTTGGTAAAAAATTTGACTAATTTTATGTTAATATATTATCAAGTAATATATATATTTTAAAGTTGGTGAGTCTTATTATATTTTTAAGAATTTTTTATGTAAATAATCATTAAGAGTTTGAATTATTATTTTTTTAGAATTTTAGAATTTATTAATTTTATTTTATTTGTTAGAATTTTATATTTTTAATTTTCAAAATTTTTACTTCTAAAATTTATTTAATAAAATTTTACTTAAATGTTTATTTTCAGCCAATAAATCAAGTAGGCAGTCCATGGATCAATAAATGAGAAATTTGAGCCAGTCCAATTTAAATGTTGGGAAAAATTTAGGGCACAAAAATATCCTTAAAATTAAGGGTCTTTTGAAAAATCATATCAAACATAATTTGGAAGTAAAAGATACTGTGTAAAATTAATTGTCACTTTTTTTAATAGATAAAGAGACACTAACATTGTCACTTTTTAAAGTTAAGTATCATTTTTTTATTAAAAAATGATATACAATGTCACTTTTATTATAAAAAAAATAAAATAATGTTTGTCATTCAAAAAAGTGATAAAAATTTAATAAAGAGTGACAACCACTAAAAAATGTGATACAAATTAAAAAATGTGACACAATACCACTTTTTAAAGTTAAGTGTCATTTTTTTACTAAAAAACGACATACAATACCACTTTTATTTTAAAAAGTGAGATTTGTCATTAAAATTAGTGACGAAAATTTTAAGAAAGTGACTGAAAAAAGTGACTTTTTTAAAAAAAACTAACAAATACTCAAAAAAGTGACTAAAATTCAAAAAAATGACAAAATACCAATTGAAGCATTGAAATCAATTCAATAAAGCGACATAAATTTTTTTTTAAAAAAAAAACTGACAACCATCATTCCTCATCTTTTTCCGTTCACCGTCAAGCATCTTGAAATTAGTACATCGACAAAAATACCGACGAAAATGTTGAGCATCTTTAAATCAATTTACCGCCACCATCATCTACCAACAAGATGGACCATAGCCATTGGTATGAGCACATGATTTTGCTACCTTCACGCTTAAGAATATATTGGAAGTGACAAAATTCGAAAAAGTGACGAACTAGGAAAGTACAAAAAGTGATAAAAATTCAAAAAGTAATAAAACTCAAAAAGAGGCAAATAATATTTAACACAATCTAAACAACATTATTTGTACGTCTCGTATAAAATGGCTTCAAATAACTATTACTTAGCTATTGAGACACGAAATATACAATTTATTTGAGCTATGTTATAATTTCTCTCTTAAAACCATCGCCTTCACCATTCCCAAGCAATTACTATATTCCTTCCCAGTTCAATTTAGCTCAACAATTAAATTTCCTCTTACAATTTGTTGCACACACACTTGTAATAATTTGTTGAAGCTACTTCGTCCGTCTCTCTCTCTCTCTCTCTCTCTCTCTCTATTTTCCCAGCTTTTAAATTCTAAGGTGCAGCTAAATTGCATCGACTGTGAACCTCATATTTTGTGCAGGACTCAATATTTCCACCACCTTCTGAACTATTTTTTTTCTTCAATGAATTCGCATCAATGAAATACAAGAACATGACGACAAGCATGCTTAAAACAGTTTAAACTTAAATTTGATCGAGTTTGGTGGGTTCTAGGAGGAGTAGGCGGTGGATATTCAAAATCATACCAGTGCTTCTTTCTGGGCACATATCCTATTTCAATTGCCCATTTTCAAGAAAATATACAAGAAAGAAAGGAGAGGAAATCACCTTTAAGCTTTATTACGAGATCTAATAATAATAGAAAGGACGATTAAGGTGAGAGATGCTTGTAGTGAATCAAGTGCAAGGAGATGGGGTTTTGAGCCTATTTATTATGGGGAGAAAGGGTATTAATTAGTTTTAGGGTATTATTCTAATTTGTTATTTTTTAAGGGTAATTCATTAAATATTTTTAAATTTTTTTTTATGTAAATAATCATTACAAGTTTGAATTATTTTTATTTATCTAAACTATTTTTAGAATTTTATTTTTCAGAATTTATGAGCATGTTTGGTAGAGATTAAAATCGGATTAAAATTGAAAAAATAGCCGTTATCGTTGACTTTTATTAGACGGGTGAGACTCAATAACGGCCATATTTTCAATTTTAATTGTTACCAAACAAACTCTAAATTTTATTTATTAATATTTTCTTGGATTTTATTTATTTTATTTTATTTGTTAGAATTTTATATTTTTAGTTTTCAAAAATTTTACTTCTAAAATTTATTTAATGAAATTTTACTTAAAATGTTTATTTTCAGTCAATAAATCAAGTGGGCAGTCCATGGATCAATAAATGAGAAATTTGAGCCTGTCCAATTTAAATATTGGGAAAAATTTATATATAAGATTTTAACTATGACCCATTTTAAAACTAAGAAGTAAGATTTAAAATTTTAAAAATCAGATATTATTAAATTCGATTTATTAATTAAAAAATATTTTATCTAATTAATTGATTACAAATTATTTATGGGTCATAGATAAAAACTTTTATAGGTCAAATTATTTCTGTCATAGATCAAAAAAATTAGTCACAAATTATACTCGTTCACAGATGAAAAAATTTATAGGTCACAATTTATTCATCGATCATAAAATCACAAATTTTATAAGTTAAAACTTATTTAACAGTCACAACTTATAAAATTTTTCGATCACAAGTAATTTTTCGATCACAATTTAGTAAATTTTGAGTCACAATTACATTTTTAGGTCATATATTATTTTTTGATTATAAATTAACCAATTTATTGGTCACAAATTATTTATTGATCATATATTA
>CADEPE010058640.1:0-11317 GCA_902829205.1 Fraxinus paxiana | reverse complement strand
TTTCACACAGATTAAGAAAATTTAATTAATATAGTTGAAATAATAAATTTTACTATCATTTTCGTAATATATCCCCACATTAATGTAATCAATATTCAAGATAATTAAATTATGTATACAATATTCAAGGTAATTAAACTATTCTCGGTACTAAATTGTTTAATGCAAGAATCAAGTTAATTAACATTCCAAAGTCATATAATACAAACACAAATGAATAAATGTCATGGAAGATGAAATTATTATTTTATTTATTTATTTTTCCAACTACAATTGAATAATGGAGTAGTTTATATTTGTGATAACAAAGTATATTAAATAGGGGCATATTAGGAAACTAATATATTAATTATACTCTAAAAAAAGAAACAAGACTATAATTTAGAACAGATGAAAAAGGAAAACATGACTATCTTTATGGAACGGAGGGAGTATTTCCCGTTCCAATAATTAGAGAAAACGAATGTAGCGAACATCACCCCTCAACATATATTGGCAGAACAAATACCTTAAAACTTGGTACTCTTTGGTATTTCCTGTCACAAAAATAAGAATGAAGGTGAAGAAGAATTGCACAGATCACCTTCAAACATGGTATAAACACGATTGTGAACAAGAAATACAGATTGGCATAATATATGCAGCCTCAGAACTCCTAATTGTCTACCATCCCAAGAATAGGAAATAAAATGGAGAATAACGTAATTGCACCAAGAGTATCACCAGTCGCCCGATGAAAATACAGTAGTAGACCATAGGAAATCAGAAATTGGTAAAATAAATATGCAGTGATAAAAGTCCTCGCATGATACTAATTTTTCAATTAATATTCAACCTTAAACAATAAACCTTAAATGAAACTGCACGTGTGAATGAAATAAAACTAGGCACAGGGGTAATACCATAAATTACTACTAATTATTAACAGTTACATGTCTATCCAAAAACCACACTTCAGATATACATTCTCGAATCAAATGTGAAATGCAATCCAAGTGTCAATAACAATTACAAAATAGATAGGAATAAAAAATAAATTGCAATTCAGTAACAGAACATAAAAGCAATATTCTAATAGTATAAAAGAAAAATTAAGCAACGGAAAATCAAGAACCGCCCTTAGATAGATAGGAAGTATGTAAGTTGACTGCAACCAAATTTTGCAACTCTGGACAAGTATAAAACACCAGTTTGCTATTTTTCGATAAAGAAATATTGTTTCCTTGAATACCTGTGATGGATAGTCACTCGTATATACATAATGTAGGATCTGATATAAGATATCAATGAATTTACTTTAAACTAACAAATACGTCCCAAGTTCTTTTAGCATCCATGGATTTGATAGTTGTCAACATACATCCTGCACCAAGTTAGGGAAGTAACAACACTGCCAGCATCTAATTATTAAGTTAGCTTTGTAAGATATGTAAATATTTACCTTGTATCCAGTCTTGAGCAAGTTTAAAAGGAGATGGATCACAATGTAAAATTTTTAATTACAAGGATCAATTTTGGGAATTATATGGAGAATTTCTACGACAGACCATAATGCTGTTAGAAATTGGAGAGCATAAATTCACCCAACACTCAAAAACTCACGAAAAAGTGGAGGAAATATATGTGATTCTATTATCACTTCAACTTGACTTGATTTTCAAATGGCTAGATTACATGAGTATATATAGGATTTTCCCAACATGAACCTAGTCTAGTACATGTATCAATATTTAATTGCATACTTTCCCTCTAACTAAGTACATGAATAACTCCAATGGATATACATGTACTCTCCTTAATTCAAGCATTAAAACATTCTAACATTAATTTAGGTATTTATGGATTATTCTAGAAATGAATCTAATTTATTAATTCAACAACCCCTCTTAAACTTGATTCATTAGGCCAAGGAACATCCGCGACTTTTGAAAAACGTCAATCTTCAAGGGCTTGGTGAAAATATCCGCAACTTAGTCTTGAGACTTCACAAACTCAAGCTCCACTTCTTTCTTGGATATGCACTCTCGTATAAAATGATACCTCGTATCAATATGTTTACACATTTCATGAAACATCGAGTTTTTTAGCCAATGCGAGAGCGGACTTATTATCAACAAAAATCTCTGTTGCGCCTTTTTGTGGTTCGTGAAGCTCCCTCATCAAACTACTAAGCCAAATTGCATGGCGAACACAAGAAGTAGCTGCGACATACTATGCTTCACACGTAGAAAGAGTCACAATAGGTTGTTTCTTAGAATTCCAAGTAAATGCCATATTTCCTATAAAGAAAACAAACCTGGTAGTGCTTTTCCGATCATCATTATCACGAGCCCAATCACTATCACAGCAGCCAACAAGCTTGAAGTCTTGAGAAGATGTATAGAAAATACCAAAATCAAGTGTACCATTAATGTAACGAAGTATTCTTTTGGCCACCTTTAAATGAGTAGTAGGAGCTTCCATGAAGCGACTTACAAATCCAACACCAAAAAGAATATCCAGTCTTGTATAGGTTAAATACCTCAAGCTTTCAACAAAGCTCTTGAACAATGTGGAATTGATCTAGGGATGGCCAAAAAACCCAATACTCGCGGACCCCACCCTGAACGGGATGGGGATTACCAACGGGATGAGGATTACCAGCTTAATCGGGTATTCGGGGCGGGTAACAGGTGCCCCGCCCCGTTTAATATTTTTTTTTAATTTTTTTTTTTTTTGAATTCAATACTTTAAATAAAAAATTTCACGAAATTTCTTTTGTTCTAATAGAATATGACAACTAAAATTATTTAAAAAATATGACAAACAATAAAAGTCTTAGTTTATCAAATATATTTGAATAATTTAACTTTTAAAATTAAATAAAGATTAAAAAAATATATTATTGTCTTAGTCTAATGAATGGGGGCAATAAAATGGGCTTGCATCTTTCAAGCGTATTAAAATAGTACATTTTCCTTTTCCTTGAACTTTATAAGAATCTCCAAAAGTGATATTTCCGCCAATGGATTCATCAGGCTCTATAAATAAATTTTTCTTTTCGCATTGCGCCGGAATCAAGATAACATTCATTATTCTCTTCACATTGCTTTTGCAATCGATAAGCAAAGTGCGATCTCCATCTTCATTCTTGCTCTCCACAAAGTTTGTTTTTTCGTCCACGTTGTTTTAGCATTCCCAAGAAATATAATGCCCATATTTGTGACAAGTATAACATTAAGCATTTGCTTTTTCATACCTTCCTTGATTTTGCCTCAAACTTCCTCCTCTGCCTTGTCAACGGCCTCTTTCTCGATTGAAGTTTTGGCTTTTCCCCTCAATATTTGAAGATTGGTTGTTACCTCGTCCGCCTCTTCCACGACCATGACCTCTTCCACGTCCTCAACTTCTTCGGCACATGCCACTTCTTTCCTCCTCTTTTAGTAAAAGCTTTGCTTGCAAAGCTTGCTCTATCGATTCTTGCTTCGGTTTTTTCAGTCATTCTTCATGGGCTTGCAAAGATCCACCAAACTCCTTAATGGTCATGGTGTCCAAATCCTTAGACTCTTCAATGGTAACGACACATAATTGAATCGTGGATCTAACGATCGTAGAGTTTTCCAACGAATCCTTCATGTCATCTCTATATCTCCTCATTTGGTTGACAATAGCCAAAATTCTTGAAATATAATCTGAAACAGATTCGGGTTCATTCATTTGTAGGGAATCGAATTCTCCTCTTAATGTTTGGAGATGTACCTTCTTCACCTTATCAACTCCTTTAAAAGAATCTTGAAGAATATCCTATGCTTCCTTGGAAGTGGTTGCTCTAGTAACTTTCTCAAACATCTTTTCATCTAAACTTTGATAGATGAGAGAGAGTGCCTTTTGATCTTTCTTCATGGTAGCTGCATCTGCATCTTCTACTACAATACCTTGGACCACAAGTTCCCAAACATCATATGCTCCAAGCAAAGCCTTCATATGAATGCACCAATTAACATAATTTTCTTTGATGAGTGGTGGAACTTGAAATGGAGTTCAATTCATCATCTTGTTCTTCAATTATCTCCAAACACAAGCAGCTCTGATACCAATTTGTTAGAAATTGGAAAGCATAAATTCACTCAACACTCAAACTCACGAAAAAGTGGTGGAGGAAATATATGTGATTCTATTATCACTTCAACTTGACTTGATTTTCAAATGGCTAGATTACATGAGTATATATAGGATTTTCCAAACATGAACCTAGTCTAGTATATGTATCAATATTTAATTGCATACTTTCCTTCTACCTAAGTACATGAATAACATCAATGGACATACACGTACTCTCTTTAATTCATGCATTAAAACATTATAGCATTAATCTAGGTATTTATGGATTATTCTAGAAATGAATCTAGTTTATTAATTCAACAAATGCTTCTCATTGCTCCACATTTTTTTCACATGTTAAGTTGTATTTTTGTTTTTCATTAGAATAATGGGAAATTATAGCATATAAACAAGGAAAAACACTTATTAAAGAGAACTTCAGGACATATTGAAAAGCCATATAACACGATTCTAACATCCACCAATAAGAAAATTTAAGAGATCATGAGAATTGATCCACAATAGCATCTATCTGAGATACAAAGAACATCTCAAGTATGCCATGAGCTTCATGTATCTGTGTGATTCTTGGTAGTTATAAAAAAATCTTCAACCTCTGAGCTTATATTCTATTCTGAATAAGTTTTGTGCATGAAAAATTTGAGATTCATAACTCCTATCAAACCTAGTAAGTTATGCTCGCCACTTCAGCTATAGTATATGAAGACTTCATCCTCAGCGTTTTGTCTCTACATAAAGTAATGCCCAAGCTGTCATCCGAATATGACATGATTGGTAGAGAGGACTACATAAAGTTTGGTAGAGAGGACTACATAAAACTGGATAGTTATACATAACAATATTTTTTAAAAAAAAAAGGTACAATCTTCTTCATTGTTCATTTACTGTCTAGTCTAGTCTAGTCTAAGTCCAATCTAGTACAATGTAACAAATATACACTAACTGGCACCAAAAGCAAGGAGACCTGAAAATGCCAACTATTAAAAAGAATATTAAATATTCAAAAAAGGAAATGAGAATATTAAAAAGAGAATGATAGTAATAGCAGGTTGATAAATATTGATTTTTTTATCATAGTAGTAGGATTCATAGAATGAAAGAGGAAAGAGAAATGTTGAAGAAAGAGAGAAATATAATAGATGAAAAGACTTTTTCTTTTGTGAAAGTCTTTCTATGAGATTTTGTATTTGTACTTTCTGTTTAAAGGTTAGAACGTAAAGGATTTTATAAAAGTCATTTACATTTTGAATAACCGTGACTTTTTAAGACTTCCAAAAAGTTAATTTAATATCCCAAAACTTCAACTTTTCATGTCTATAAAAGTCTATATTGAATATCGCAAGACTATGAAGTCTTAAAAAGTCTTTATTGAATACACCTAAACATTTTAAGTTTCTAAAAGTCTAGATTGAATATACATACCCCTCAAAGTTCTGCAAACAACCTCCCTTTTTATCAGTTTCAAGTTGCATTCACAGAACATCCATTTACAGAAAAAATCTATCCTATAGCTCCTTGCACTAATATATGCACACCCCACAGATTAAGAAGCAAGTTATCATAAGATTCTTCACACAGCCAACCCATTTCAAGACATAATTAGATGAGCTTTAAATATATCAACTGTTGCACTGGATACACTCTCTTCTACTTTCTAATGAAGCGTGTTTTAGACAACAGAAAAGCGACGATTTGTTTTTCTATAAAATTTTCCAACCCTTGTTCAGCGTTGAATAAGGAGACTGCAGCATGCTAACATATAGTTGGATAACCTCAATGAAGAAAAAGCCAAAAAGTATTTAGGCCTGTTTGAGCCAAATTATTGTAGAATGAAAATGAAAAATATAGTCGTTATTGGGGTCCATATAAGATATTGAAAATTTGAATTTAAATATTGATGTGATGGACAACGATCATATTTTTCATTTTAATGAGATAATGATTTGGCTCAAACAGGGCCTTAAGGTTCATATCCAACAATATTTGTAAATCACTGCATACAATCAAATCCTGTTCAATATTTGGTTTAATTTATTGGAGGACTCCAGAAGACCAAATGCATTATTTCAGGGATATTTTTTAATGACGTGAACTTGAAAAAAATAAAGATGCACGAAACAGTATAGATTAGCCATACGAGTGTGCATCTTGAATCTATAGTTTTGAAACATAACAGTTCGATCAGACCCTCCTACACTCTAAAAATTAGATTTCAATTGTTATGCCTACATACATATAAAAAGGATAGAACAATCTCATCAATTACTATTTACAGGCATTCCATAAATGTGTAAAAATCCTGATCAAAACAAGTTATCATTGTTATTTATCCAGGAGAGGATAAAATTTTCAGGAGACATCAACAGTTGCAATTTCACTCTTCTTTGTAAAACCAAAGGATGAGCAATTAAAGGAGTCACAACATATAACATTATAGAAAAATCCAATTACATAAATTCATCACAATAACTAGAAAAGCTACATAAGTTAGGAGATTTACGAAGGCACTTACATTCTGCATCATACAGTGTGCTCCAACCATGTCAAAACTGACTGATGCCTGAAAGATGGAAAATAGTTCAAGGGCAGTAAATGTGTAGGTCCTTTAAAATGAACGAAGAGAATAGACTAATGACAACTTACTTACATTTGTGATAGCTTGAATGACTGAAATATAAAAGAAAGCAAACAGAATAGGAGAAAGCAGAGAAGTGTGTGTGTTCTAAACAAAATTCTAAACCAGTTGTTACTCAAAACTAATTACAACATACAGCGCACAAAAATTATTGCAGTTTTTCTGATCAAAATCAACTGAGAAAACATTCTGAATCCCAGATGATTTCTTTCGATGAACAAACAGAAATACCGACATAGAGATGGCAAAGGATTGATTAATAGAGAAATACAACTGTTTGAGATTCCAGAGCATCTTCTCTGTGGTCAAAGGTCAGTTATCTTGCCTGCAAATTATATCCGGTACCATTACTAAAATGTTGAAACTGTAATGCTCGCAAAAACACCTAACTCGTATGTCCAGATTTTTCATAATATCAGAGAGAGCGACAGAGTGCGCCAAATTAGTAAGATAAGGATCCAAGATAAAAATTGCAGTCCATTCCAAACTATTTATTAGGAGAAAAGACTTTCAAATAGAATAAATCAACAGTCTTAGAAAAAAAGAAAAGAAAATTCTAGTTACTTGTATGCCATAAAAATGTCCAAGCTCTCTTAGTTGAAATCCCGCAGTCTTTTCTTTAACACATCCATGGACTTTTTCCGGACATTTTGCTTTGTGTTTCCTCTTGAAAGGCTTCCAAAAAGTCCATCAGGCGAATCCTTGAACTTGTCACATATAGTAGCCACCTTTTTATAATCCAAGCAATTGTAACTCTTCTCCCTTATCACGGGATTCATGAAGGTTTCAGGCTGACTGCTCAAGAGAAGGTTTA
This sequence comes from Fraxinus paxiana, assembly GCA_902829205.1. Taxonomy (NCBI): domain Eukaryota; kingdom Viridiplantae; phylum Streptophyta; class Magnoliopsida; order Lamiales; family Oleaceae; genus Fraxinus; species Fraxinus paxiana. Next base: position 3,767 of record CADEPE010058640.1, on the reverse strand, counting down.
CCAATTGTCTGGCTTCTATCAAGCAACCTTGGAAGCTCCCTTCACTGTATATCTCATGCAATCCAGTACTGTGAAACTTCTCATCAGCAAAAGATTCCAACATCTTTAGATCATGGTTGATACTCATGACTGCATTTGCGTTGAACCTCTTTACACTATCACTGAGAAAAGCTCCCAGAATAGAGTTTGAAATATGCTCAAAAGCGCCAATCCCAACTTTATATAAAGCATCCAAAGGCAAAATTTGTTGCGCAGTGGATATAAGACTGTCAAGATACATAACAACCTCATTCACGTAGTCATTTGCATGCTGGGGTACATCTTCAGAAGTCCAATTTACATTTTCTATGAGTGACATAGACTCATCTAACTTGGAGTTTACAAGACTCAATAGAGCAAGATAAGCAGCATCCCTTGAAGTTTTAAGTACAATCTTAGCGGTTAAGCTACCTTGACGACTATCAACTGATCTGGCAGGAATCCCACATTGTTGGGCAGCATGCTGAAGAAAATAATCACATGCCCTTTCCAAAACAGCTATGTTGGCAGCAATTTGCATTGCTTGAGAGACGCCGATGGTACCGCTATGCAAATTATTAAGTATGACTTCATTTAGGATATCAATCAAGAGTTTGTCCAAGTACTTCCTTACGATATCAAAGAAGTTCATCTGCACCCCATAAGACAAGTAATTAACGGAGTCCTTAATAAATGATCGAACAATCCGACAGCATTCAGGTACCATAATAGAGAATGGGGCAATATATGGGAAAGCCGGCATTATATCTGATGTTTGAAGATGGAATATAAGAACATTTGTGTGGTAGTCCGACTCCTTTTTCATGACCATCTGCTCGTAAGTGTCACTGGCAAGGACATCAGCTATCTGTTGTTGACACTCAGCTAAAAGAAGCTCGTGATATTTGTCACGACTACTGTTCAAAGTCTCGAGAATTGAGCCCACTTCATATCCGTACTTTCTAAGCGTTGCCCCAAGAAGAGTCACATAATCCTTCACAAGGAGGAGATGGCTCGCTGTATCCATATGCAAAAATTGTTCCTCCAAGATTGAAGTTATTTTAGCTGCAGCTGTTTCCCACATTGTCTCAAGCTGATTTGGTGAGAGCAGCCCATTGGCAGTCCTTAAGACCCTATCTTCAACAATAAAATAACCAGCAATTAGAGCCAAAAAGGTCTGATGGGATTCAAGGAACGGCTGTGCAGAGGATATTTGCAAATCTGACTTCAGCTGCAGAAACCGGTTTTTGTAATAATAGTCACGAAACTGCTCTTGAATTCCAAGACAAGTGTGAATGTGATATGCCCGATAAAGAGGAGTGAGGTCAAATTTGAGAACAGAATTTTCATCAATTTCTTCAACATCTAAGGTGTAAGTGAAATCTCCTAAACCCAAAAAACTTTGTTCCTCTGCTTTCCTTTGACGAGCCAACATATCCTCATCCCTCTGACGAGCAGATGCAGCATATCCTATAGCAGTTTGCCCGATATCCTTAGCACTGCTCCTTATGTGAACTAGCCATTCATTAACTTCGCTGCATACCTTCTTCTCAATGTGTGACTTTATCAACGGTATTCTCTTCTCAACAAGCATCTTGAGTGCCTTAACAGGAATATTCTGCAAATAAGTTTTCTCAATCTGATCAACAGCTTTTAAAGCCGGGTAAAACCGACCTTCTGAAATGTGGTTATTACACTTCACACAAAGATCCAAGGCGAGAACACAATTCTTTAACATCTTAATGGCTTCAGTAACATTCTTCTTAATCATATAAGATTCAAGAAGCTCTTCGAGTTTCAAAAGTAGGGCACTCCCAACCTCTTGTAACCTAAAATTCTCACTCGCAAGCTCACTTTTTAGCTCTTCCGCATCAACTAAGACACCACGAAGTTCATCGACAGCAAGTATAAAATCCTCATAATGGAGCTTGCATAGTTCCTCAATTTCAACTTCTTTCTTTCTCACTACAATCTTTAGTTGTTGCATAAGGGCTTCCGGCTTCCCCGTCTCAAAAGCAAGTCGGACCATAGGTCCCAAATCCTCCCCATTACTGACCATAGTACTGAGAACAGAGTCTTCGCCTGTCTCACCATTCTCCACTGCTGGTCTCATCTTGGTTTTACTCATTTTTTCTAATCAAAACCCTGTATTGATCAAAGACAAGAAACTTTACCAAATTAATACTCCTCAACATAACCAAAAACCTCAAAAACCAATAAACAGAAGATACCTGCCTACATAAAAATGCGTATCCCCAGTATTTATAAAACGTAATGCAAGCATCTAAGCGAAATTTTACCAAAAATGATATGGCGTTTAGTTGAACAGCAGTAGAAAATACAAGAAGTTGATTAAAAAAAGGGGGAAAACAAGAAGACCGTAAACCCATTACTGAAAGAAACTAAAAGCAACCATTTACAGAAGATATGTTGTACCCATTTTTAGATCCATTTTTTGCAAGTAGCGTTTCATTTATACAATTTATCAATCATTTTCTTCAAGAAAAAACTCATACAAACCAAACCAAAGAAAATAAAGAAAAAAAAATGAAGATTGGATACTTAAACGGGTAAAAAATATAAATAAAAATATACAAGCAACACGATCATCAAGAAAGCAATTTGCGAACCGAAAAATTCAACAAGGGTTTTATAAGATCACTCTTTTACCTGAAAGAGCAGAATCTTGATTCTTACGGTAATCAGGCACCGAGAGACCCAGAATTCTATTTCCTTTACCTAAAAAAATGTGGGATTGGATCTTCCTTTTTGGGTTATCTTCACCTTTTCTTTAGGTTTGAGATTTCTATATATGTATTATTTTCGATGTTTTTTATGATTTGTCTTTCAGTGATATATAATAAGTACAGCTGGAATTAATTTCTGTTTTAATGGGGATTTTATAGCAGACATTCTTACTTGGAAGCAAAGTCGAAATCCACAGTTATGATTCAACAATCATTACTATAATTCATTAATTTTTCTGGCATTCATTCAATAATTGTTTTTGCATTTGGTACTTTTGTGTGCTATAGCAGCCAAGATCCAGCTGCGGTTCGTGCCAATTGAGTTGAACTATTTATAAATTACTAATAACTTCTTGTGGTTTTTTCAAGGAGAGACTCGGACAACAATTGGCACAAGGAGAATAGAAAAGAAAAAGAAGCCCCTATTTGGTACACATTAAAATTTTTATTCTCGTTCTTCTATTCATTTTCAATTACACATTCTTCAATAAAATAATATTTTTCATCACATTAATAACTTTTCCTTCATTTTTAACCACACACTCTCCATCAATTTACTATTCCAGAATACATTCTTTCAAAATAATGTGGCTCAAACACACCTGAAGAGCGAAAATGAATTTGATGATCACAATAAGTTCTTCCAAGCGGTTATAATAGCACTTGATCACTAGTTTATTACAAATTTTAACTCTATGACAAATAAATACTTAGGGCTTGTTTCTCTCCCATTTTGGAAGAAGAAATAGAATTTTGAATAGTATTTTTTGGAGAATGTGTAGTTAAAAAGTAAATTAATTTTATTGATTTATGTGTTGAATATATATATATATATTTTTTTATTTTTTTTTTGATACCCAGGTTCCAGGCTTGCGCCTGACTAATCCTGGACCACCTGATCCGGTGACTCATCACAGGCGGAGGTAAATAGCGGGTTATGCCCAATCAAGCCAGTATACATGCAAGCTTTATACTACTGGCCCCAATGGAGCCATCTTGCGC
>CADEPE010058572.1:0-11162 GCA_902829205.1 Fraxinus paxiana | reverse complement strand
ATTTTGTCATTTTGTCAATTAAAATATTTTTATTTATTATTAATGGTCAAAGGCCATTTTACCAATATCACTGTCTAGTTAGGCTAAATGGCCAAATTCCCCAATAAATATTCGATTTTCTATCACTTTTCGCTTAACTACTGAGTGCTACGTGATTTGGGAAGGATTGAAGTTCGTCAAACATCATATCTTTCAATCGATGATATGTGGTTAAAGTAATCGAATAAAGATTGTATTGATTTTAGAAAAAAAAATGTTGTGCACTGTTAATTCAAGAAAAAGTAGGACAAAACGATATACGAATATTAGACGTGCATTTGTTAAGTTGTAACTAATTTGAAGACGATTTCAATTTTCAATTGTCGAGAGAAGACTTGTTTGATTAGCTACCGACTCACTTGAGATATTCCAAATCAATTACATCATCATGAAAAATTTCACAACCAAGATTGAATTGGTACTCATTTTCGTCAAAATACAGCATAATAAATTTACCGTCAAGATAAAGCATTTGAACGAATTTAACATAATCACAATAATAATTTAATTAACACAAACAATAATCTTTATAAAACAAAAATATATTAAGTCCATCGCAAAAAATAAAGGTATATAACTAACTTTGGTACTTCATAATAATGAATAAATCAAGAATAGAAATTGAAGTCCTTGGCATCCAATACTAGCTGCCTCAATGCACCAATTGGGGCTAAAATCATCAGTAAAAATCCAAGAATAATGCATATCTGTTTAAAAAATAAAAAACACGATTAATGTAAAAAAAAATCCCACAATTTATAAAAACATATGAATCTGTGCGCGCGCGTCATTTTGAGAAGTTTTAAGGATGGAGAACATACCCAATTGGTCAACCAAGACAAGCTAAATCTTTTGGGTTTGTAGATGGCTAGCCAAATGATACAGGGAAGCTGCAAACGCAATTTAAACCCGTATTATATGTTGAAATGCACTAGATAAGTGTACGTATATCTTTTCTTTAATCTTAGTTAAGTGAACGACAAATTAGTTGTGAAACAAAGCCTAGTGACTTACGTAATATGTTGTTGGAGCAAATGCAAACCCTCCGAAGAAGCCGAGAAGCCCACCAAAGAAAGGGAATGTCATTCCGAGGAACATTGTGAGGGCTGCATTCACCGCAACGTGTTGAGTTAACGATCGGTTAAAATAATGTGGATATATATAGCTTAGAGACGTAGAACAAAAAATGGATTATTTGCATCAAGCGTGCGAGGCTCATTCAATTCTTTCTTGAACACAGTAACTATTGCGTGTTTGATATGCTACATTGATTTGAGAAAGAAATACATACAAAGGACATGTACTGCGTATCAAACATGTACTTACCAACATAAGAAGAACGAGTAAAAATACGAAGTCGTCGAGTTGGCTTGAAATTCATCTTCCTCACCAAGCAAGATTCCACCATGTTGAAGACAGGCATAGCAAAAACCTGAATTCATGCAATAACACAAATCGATCATCAATAATAATAAAAACGCGCCATCAGTTACCGAAAATGGAATCAAACGATACCTGATAACTTCCGATAACATGGATTACAACGAACAAGTTAGCTGCAGCAATAAGCCATGCTGGTTTCTCTAGTGATATAAGGATATTATCCTCTACATTCCTCCCGAACGTGGCATAACCGCCAAAGGCGACCGGAAAGTAACACATAGCAACAACGATATAAGCTATTAACACTCCTTTCCACATGGGTTTCTTCGATGGTTTCTCGGGAGTTGAAGGGATCGTTGCCTGAATTTCAAGGACTACATTGTGACCGGCAAAGGCGAAAGCCACATCTCCTAATGCACTAAAGAATTGAAACACTCTTCCGGTACTAGTGGATGCCCTCGGGGCATATGATACCTCCGGTTGAACCCCTTGACGGACCGAGGCCACCCATGCTATAGTCGAATAACTGACGAACAATAAAGCAACATATTGATTCATTGGAAAGTGAATTCAAATTTAAATAAATATATGTCATTTTTCTACAAGTCTCTGCATTACATGGGGATGTTGAGGACTAAATTTAAGAAAATAAACATGTATCCCAATACTTTTAAGCTTATAGATCATGTTGCTCGACTATAGCTTAGAAAGAGTACATTACCTGAATGACATGATTGCTGCAGCAAGAGAGATTCCTGTAATGGAGTTAAAACTGGGAAGATGAGAAAGAACAAAATGTACAGAGCCAAATATCATAATAAAATAGGTTAATCTTATTTGCTTGCAATTTGGGCACACTGTATCATGAAATTTCTTAAGAGATTTTCCTCCAGTAATCATATACACTATATTCACTCCAACTTCCACCATTAGTTGCTGCGGTACGACAATCCAAAGCCCTAGTTTTTCCCCGAATGCCTGCTGGCCAAGTTCGTGATACCTGTCGAACCGTTTACCGGGCACCATTTCGTGCATTTCGACCATTTGCCACAGGGTGTAGAGAGTAATGACCCATGATAGGATCATTATGGCAGCTCCAGGGCCCCTACAGATATACAAAGAAATAAACTAAAACTGGTTCTCAATAAATTTGAGGTCAACTACATGAACACATACCAGCCAAGTTCGGACATGGCATAGGGGAGGCCAAGGACGCCAGCGCCGACCATAGCTGTGACATTGTGGAAAGCCGAATACCACCATTTTCCATTCCTCGACGATGTTACGGGGAGCCAATCATTAAGATCTTTCTCCTTAGGAGAAACTGTTACCTTAGTCTGTGATAGATCAATCTCCATAATTCTTCTTTTTGCTTGCACTTTTACTTGATTTGTTCACCAAAATAAGAAGTTTGATAACTAGAAATGAACTTTTATCAGATATTTGAGGCTTATCTGAAGCTGAAACAATTTATTTCTGGATTTTGTTAGTTAAGAAGATTTACTATAAATTAGGATAAGCTTGAGCATTATTTAGGTTAGGATAAAGAGAACTTTAATTTATGCACACTTTTGCCATTAATAAAAGAATCACGAGTTTATAAATGCAAATATTTTCTTTTCACATAGTCAACTTATCAACTTTGTTAGCATCATACAAACATGTAAATAGAACAAAAAGTTATCGTTAGAGGCAATGGATTTGCCGTGAAAAATACAATGTTATTATATTTGTTGCAATTAAACAATGAAAAACGCTACATGTGTACAACCATCAATTCCCTTAAACAATTTACACCATCAAGTCAGGCCAAGTCACTAGTGACGTGTGGAGTTAATTGTTCCAATGGTCGCTGAACTTATGTTTATATTTTTGATTGCACACTAAAGTTTAAGAAGTCGAATTTTGGTCACTAAATTTGAAAAACGTTGGACATTACTCATTGGCTAACGTTGTTTCAAATATATAACGGAATTGGTGACGTGACTGACGGAATGCATGGCGCCCCCATCACATTGTTAAACTTTGAGATGATCGAATTTTGGCCACTAAATGGAAAACGTCTTCAATTGCTCACTAGACTTTGAAAAATGTCTTTAATACTCACTGAACTTTGATGTAGTCTAATTTTAGCTACTGAACTTTGAGATAGTTGAGTTTTGGCTACTAAACTTCGAGATGGTCGAGTTTTTGCCACAAAACTTTGAAAATTGTCTTCTATGACTTACAATAAATTTCGATTTAATTCAAATTCGTTGTTAAAAATTGGATTTAATTTTATTTAACAACAAATTCACTGTGTGTTTCGATGTAAAAGTCAAGCATTATGATGAAAATGGCTTAAAATTCTACAAAAATAAATTAAAATTAAATTTAACAACCGTGTAGTTGAGTAATCATTCCTAGTGGTATAGACAATGCTCGCAAAGCTATGCAATGGAAGTAATTGTAATTGCAATAAAAACACACAATATATTTATTGTTAAAATTAAATTAAATCCGAAATTTAAAAACTAATTTTAGCCCCTGTTTGAGGGGCATTATTTTAAAAAAAAGAATTTTAAATAATGATTTTTGGAAAAATGTGTGGTTAAAAAGTTGGAAATTTTTTTAAGTTTATATGTAAAATATTTTATTGTATAATTTTATGGTTAAAAACGAGTATGCAAATTAAATAGTTTTGTTTTAAAGGAAGATAAACAGAGACTTAATTAAATTCAAATTTATGATGATCAATATAAGACGTTTTTAAAGTTCAGTGGCCAAAATTCGACCACATCAAAGTTCAATGAACAATAGAAGACATTTTTTAAAGTTTAATAGCCAAAATTCGTCCATCTCAAAGTTTAACAGTGTGACAAGATGTCATATATACATTCTGTTAGTCACGTTACCAATTCCGTTAAAAGGTTGGAAGTGAAAGTTATACCAATGAGTAACATACAATATTTTCCAAAATTCAGTGGTTAAAACTCAACATTTTAAACTTCAGTGAGCAATAGAAAATATAAACATAAGTTCATTGACTATTAGGAAGAATGTAATAGTACAAGACACAATTTAAGAAGAAAAACAAATCGTTAATTATTCTTTTTAGACGTGTTCAGTATTCCATACTTAAGATAAATCTCACAATCTAAAAAAATGAAGCTTTATATATTTGATATTTGTAACCGTTCAACTTAAGATTTAAGAACATGAATTTACCAAGAAAACAACTAAAATACATTGTTACAAAGCAAAAGCCCACCCAAATTAATTCGGTTTCGTTCTTTATACATTTCGAACAAGAGTTCCTCGCTATTCCCAAGTTTAAGGTATTCGTCCGTGTTAAAATGGGATACTTGTTTGTCGACAAATTGTCTGGTTTTGCCTTTATTCTCTTCTCTTGTATTTAAAGGAGGACCATTTAAGTATCCAGGACTCCAACTCCCGTGACTGCTGGTAGAATGATTGCTTGGGTCATTCATTGAGATCCCGTCCTGCATAAAATTTGAAATTCATGAAAATTGAAAATGATGACTAAGATATCGACAGAGACATTTATTTATGGTACAATTGAAACAAATGAAACTCCATGGATTGGCAAGGACCTACAGATTATAGAACATTAAAGGTTTGTTTGAGTCCATTTCTTGGAATAAATTTTATAGTAGTGAATTTTTTGGAGAATATATGATTAAAAAGTATAAGCCAAAAATTATTTTATTAGGAGAACGTGATTGAAACTAAGTTTGGAGAAAATTAAGTTTTTAAAGAATGGAGATCAAATAGGGGCCAAAAGCATATTTGATACACAATATTGAACAAAACTTTTGACGGTACAATGCATGCATGTTTGGTAAAAAAATAACTTCTTATAAGTTGGACGACCCACATATTATGTGGACAAAATCCACACAAATTGGTCACCACAATTTGCGAGTCCTGCAACTTATAAGCCAAATAAGTTAGTAATTCCCTAACTATTTGACTTGTAAGTTGCAATGTGGTTTTTATTCCACACAATTTGTGGGTCCAAAATTTTTTTTTTAGCCAAACATGCCCAATATTTTAGCTCCCTTTCTTTTAATGTCGAGCATAATGTAATCCACCTTCCCAAAATGAACACACTTATTCAAAATGATAAACAAAGTTGGGCGATTCAAGTTGCCTCACATTTATATAACTCATAATGTGCAACTAATGCCTCATAATGTGCAACTAATGCCTAACATTTTGATGCCCCTGTTTGACCCATATTATTTTTTTCATTCTCATTCTTCTACTCATTTCCAACCACACATTTTTCAATAAAATAATATTTTCCATAATATCAATAACTTTTCATTCTTTTTCAACCACATATTCCTCATCACATCACTTCAAAAAATGCATTCTCTTATTTTAATATGCACCAAACACACTCATAACTGATATTAAAAAAGAATGGTTTCTACATAAAGACATAAAAATGTTTTGGACGAAATAGTAGGTTGTTTGGTTAAGAGCCCATTTTATGTAGATTTTTGAGAATAGATTTTGTGAAAAGTGATGTTTTTGGAAAATGTATGGTTGAAGAGTAGGAAAAAATTATGAATTCAAGTGCAAAATTATTTCATAAGGCGAAGGTACATTTGAAAATGAGTTTGGAAAAAAAAAAGAGTTATAAAGAATCTCTACCAAACAAGGAATAATTTACTTTTGCTCCAAACATGTTTAAATAACTTCCTTTTTTCTTAGCTTTTAGTTCTTGCCCTCTAGGTGCATAGTTAAAAAAAGCTACTAATTTTGTAAATAGCCATTATCTTACTATTGAAATCAGTAACTTATTTCCAACTTTCAGAACTAAAAACATTATTTAAATGAAAAGCTTACTTAGTCAACCTTTTAACCTTAACCAAACATGCTGTAGGCATGCTACATGATCATATCTGCAAATGCATGCAATTTAAAAGTTACCTTTTCTGAGTCCCACTGTAGTGGTTTTGGAGTGTCTGGAGTCTGTGCTTTATTCTTGCCTGAAACAGAACCATCGGGACCAGTCTCCCACTTCAACCAAGGTAAAAGAACACCCTCCATTTCAACAGGACAATTTATAGATCCTGCTGGACTTTGATAGCTTTCTACTTCTCTTATTGAAGAATCTCTTGCCTTTCGGGTGCCCCCCAGGGTCGAACTTCCATCACTTCTTTCTCCATCAAATGAAGATATGTCTGTATCTTCAACATTTGAAATGAAGTCCTCAAAATATTTTTCTGCCTCCTCACTCAGTTGCCTTGATGCCCAACTTTTCTCACTACTTCTCTGGAATATGGAAAAGGTAAAAGTAGATAGAGATGATATTTCAACAGCACTACAACATCATATAACAATGATAACTAGGATCAAAACCAATCGGTCATCTACCATACAAAATATTACTCAAAACTAAATGAGCATGGGTAAGAGACAGACGCACCTTTCTAGTTCGGAATGGCTTCTGAGCAACAGATGAAGTCTTTGAATCCGGAAGTAAATCTCTGACAATTTTGGAGAGCTCCTGGCCTCGTTGCTCCTCTAGCAATATTTCAGCAAGAAGATCTTGCTTGCGCTTCTCTGACTATAAGTTGGCAGAGAATTTAGTCAACAATTGAGATTTTTTTATACAAGGTTAACACCTCTTGCAGGAACGTTGACAGGAAATCCCAAGTTCCCAAAAATCTATCAAACGAGGTGTTCAATTATAAAAAAAAAGAAATATAAAAAAATAAAAAACATTTTGGGTTATAATCTTTATCATTTAGAACTATATGAGAGCTCAGAAGTTAAAATTGTATTCCAGAAATAGCTTAATGAACTGAGGAATTTGGATCCTTGAGACTTTAAACTCAAGTGTTTTCAACCAGCATTGCCAATTGTCATTTAGACAAGTTGCGCACATCACTCTTTTTGCTTCATCTCTTAAGAACTAACTAAAATATAGTGCACAGATGCATCTCTAAACTGATACCCATATGAACTTATAATGCTAGAAGATAGCAGAATATTGCTCATGATCCTAAAGAAACATCCTAGAATAAAGAATAAGAAGATTGACCGTATTTCAAACTGAGACATGCAAACTGACACCCTTCTAAAGGCCTGCAGAGCAATGAAATAAGCTTAAGAAATAGACCGTGCAACATGCAACAAATATGAAGGGATCGAGGACAGTTCTGCACTCAAGTGCTTCATTCATTAACAATGGCCAATAGAACTTATATCTACAAAAATCAAATTGATTAATAGAAGTATAGAACTACGATATGCTCCTTCTGTTGCCTATACACCAACATCACCGGTAGGCAAAGAAAAAGATTCATCAAAATAAGAACCTGACCAGAAGGTACGCTCATGCAAGAAAATATAGTAGTCTATTTTTAGATACCTGATCTAACTTTGCAGTATAATTCTTTCTGATTGCAGAAAAATCTCGAAGATTTTTGGGTTTGTCCACTTGCAAACACTTACCACTAGATAATGCTGCTTGATTTCTCCCCACAACCTATGCATAACATACCAAGAAATTTTAACAAAGAGATTCTACTAACATTTTACAGTGGCAGGTACCAGCAAAACATAGAAGCAAAATTTGTATAAACAAATAGAGATGTTGACATACTTGATTTAGTTCAGTTCGTATTTCTTCAACAGCATAATCAAGTTCTTTTCGCATTGCTTTATAAAAGCCACTGTTAACAGCATCCTCTGTATGGATCTCAGCCTGAGGTGAAGAAATAAAAATAGAGAGGAGAGTTGAAAATGAAAATGGAGTAAGACTTTCACTTACAGCCTGCTTAATAAATAGAAGTATAAAATAATCAACCTTCTTCTCCGCATAAACTGCCCGGATTATCTTCTCAAATCCATTTTTACCAATACGAACAATATTGGATTCATCATCAGTTAGGGCAGAGGAGTGGCTCTGCGAAGTCAATAGACAAATATTACACTTCAGTTCCATTTTGGAAAGAAATCAATCAAAGCTATATTTGAGCAACAAAAATAAAGTGGACATAAATTGGGGATGACATGATCTTGAAGGCCTCTTGGTTATAGTTCCAAGTGTACCTTCGGTGAATGTTACCAATATAAGCATATATGCAAAGAAAGAAGCCAAAGGCCACCGTATAAAAGACGAGACAATCTTACAGAGTAGCCATCGTGTAACAGCGACTGCTCTTTTTGATTAAGCGATATTCCCGGATGCTGATTGCTTAAAGATGCTGCCTTCTGTGATAAAGGTATTTGACTCCTCCCTCTGATGGGACCCTTTAAAATAGCACGATTGATTGGATTCCGAGAATTATCTACCTCACTCTGCAAATGAAATGTAAATGGCAATTTATGTTCTCCTGTTGAAGTAAAGAAAATGCATATATAGTTTCATATTACACAAAGTTTTGAAGAATCTGTCTAACGCATAGTTTAATAACTTCATGCTTTCTAAGCTTGTAGACTATTTAAGAATGTGAAGTTGTTTCGAGCTACAATCATAAAAAAATTGAAATCTTGAAAATCCTACATTCATATGCATATATATCCACCTGATAATTGTGATATTCTCGAAGGCAAAAGTGATAAATCTCAAATTTAAAAAGGATAAAAAAATATTTTGAACTTTTAACCTCCCACATAGACATAGCCCAAACGTGGAGATCAAACTGTCTAGGCATAAAAATTGATAAAATTTCCTTTACTGATGACTGATCAATATTAAATTTTCCCCTAGACCAAATATTATGGAGGTATGATGAGTTCCTATTTCATCTCAAGCTTGTGGGGAATTTCCGGTGCAACTGTGTTAATCTTGATTAACAAGGACACACTTGATTGAGACATGCATCATGTTTGGACTTCCATTGAGGTGGAGCGAGAAGCCAGCTGTCAGCTAGTAGCCACCATGTTATATATGTTCCCAGATCAAGTGGATTGCAAGCTCATATTCATGAAAATAATAAATCACTCATACATATACAAACCTGGGTGCATGTCATACTCTTGTAGCGACTTGTCATAATAGAGAATAAGAACATTGTTCCAGAATTCAATCTGAAACAATCTTCCACTTAAAAGAAGATAACAAAAACATATAGGCGAATGACTAGTCATGTCCTTGTCAACTTCACATATGATCAACATATAAAGAAAAATTTCACCAAGATATTGGTATGTCTATAACAATTTAACTCAATATTCGATTAACACCAAGATTATGCATGATATCAATCAAATACAGTGCATATCAATCAAGACAATCACTTGCTGCCTATTAGTGTAAACCCAAATGATCAAAATTAATTGCACATAATTCACACATTTGGAATGCCATCAGTTACTATCTGGAACATTTCAAGGACAATCAAACATGTATCAGGTCTTCAATTAACATTCTGGGAGTTATTTCTCGCATCCACTAACATTTTGTCTTAATTATCAATACAGGGTCTAATCAATCCAAGCAGCAATATGTGTTGTTATCTGCTACAAATACAAATATCACTAAAAAAGAACTAAATAAATCAATCAAAGTTACCTCAGAGTCGCTAATATGATACCGAGCCACCGAGAGGGACCTCCTCCGCCGTGAACCGGACTCAGCCGGAGTGACATTTTTACTCCCACTACCAGAGCCATTAGAAACAACATAACTTTTACTGTCACCTCCACCATTTCTTGACACTGACCTCCCCCTTCTCCTAGACGACGCAGTATCACTAGCCCACCGCCCAATCTCCGAGCTACCTCCCCCATGCCGCGAAACCGATCGGCCCTCCCTCTTCCCCGCCCCTACATCGCTCTCACTCTCGTTCCTTGACGAGAAGAACTCAAGCGCGAGATCATCAAGGCTAATCTCCGTACAGTCCCCCGATCCTCTGACCGTATTCACAAACTTCCCCTTCGGCTCAGAAACCACCTCCGGTCGTGAAAATCGGCTGAGACTCCTGGACCGGCGGTGAGACCGGCTAGTGCTGGTTGAATCTTCAGAGCTAGAGCCGCCAATTGTAGTTCTCTTCGACGTTGATTTGAAAGCTGAAGTCGCCATTTTTACCAAAGGATTACTGAATTATTCAAAATCTTTGACCTCTGCATATATGAATTAGGGTTTTGGATTGATGATTTTGAATTTTGGGAGAGAGAATGATATAAATGGTTGTAACGGAGAAGGTTTGTCGTTGGTGTCGAAAATTGCGGAAATATTTGAAATTGAAAATGTACGGGAGGGCCTGGGGCCCAACAAACCTGTCCTGACCACCCAACCCATAATCGGAACAGGATCGGTGACAAAAATGGGGAACTGGGAACACCTGGCAGAGGCCTCACCTCACATGAGGTGGGTCCGATGCGGCCCACCTCATTAAAAAAAATACCTCCAAAACACCCACCTACCCATATGTTGTGAGATAGTCTGTAAAAGATATGGCAAAATGAATCTGGTAGCCTAGCACTTCTCTTTTAACTCCTATGGTACTTCGATATTTGATTTGATTTGATTTGATTTTTCATTAAAAATATCATTTTTTTACTTAAAAGTTTTTAATTGACACTTTTTTCATAAAAATTATTTTTTGAAAGTTGATCACGTAATCATTTCATCGAAGAAAACATTTTCTTTAATGAGGACAGGGATGTAGTCAGGATTTTAATCTTCGATGGGCGAAAATATGGGGGGTGGGCCCCCTCTCGGGGGTTTGGGGGCTCCGCCCAGAGAAGACATTTGAGAAAGAATGAGGGGTGTC
>CADEPE010058555.1:0-10885 GCA_902829205.1 Fraxinus paxiana | reverse complement strand
AAGTCAAACAGATACCAAACTTTCAACATTTTCCATGAAAAATTATATCAATCAAACACAATTAATTACAATTTTCAGTAAAATAATTTCTAGGCAAATTAATTCCCTATAAAACATTTTCTTTCCACCAATTTTCCACATTTACAATCAAACAGACTCTAATTAAGAAATGATTATAATTAAAAATATTAGACAAAAAAAAAAAAAGATGAAGAAAATGAAAATTCTTCATTTTTCCTCACACCCTCCACCCACCCCACAACTACCATAACAAATGGATTAATCTCCTTGTACATGGAGATTGATAGGGAGACGTTTGGCAAACAAGGATGGGCTGAGATAAATTCATTTTTTGTTCTAGATGACTTGATCCAATGAATTAATGCTATTTGTCTCCCTGTAATGCTACACGTACAATATCTCTGTACACATAGCATGCTTCATAATAAATTATCACCACCATATCCACTTCGACAATATCGTAACCACCTACCAACAACTAGTCTCCACCACCATTTCCACATTCACAACTAGTCGTTAATGTAACAGTTACTAATAATGGTTATCACATATAGGTATAAGTCGCAACATATAATAAATAAAAATTCCGTGAATTCATTATTTATTGATTGCCACATTATTGATTTCCTATCCAAGTGACAATTTAATTAGTTGATGATATACAAATGAAGTACAATTACTTGATTGACACTAAAGTGAAAATATAATAACCCTAATAGATTTTGCCGTGCACTTGCAAATCTTTTTGTATTCGATCACGAGGAAAGGTGAATACAGTCATACACCCATGGTAGATGCAGTGAATTTTAGCGAAGCCAATTGACCTATATGCATTTTTCATAGTTTTGCGAATTGTTTTCTACGATTAGAGAATAATCTTCCATGGTTTTGCTATAGAGTTGGATGCAAGAACAGTTTTTTGGACGTAGGCATGTGGGGAAAGCAGAAGCTAGTGTTGTCGGCGGCAACAATGTAATTGCATTGGCAATGGTACACCAAAATGTTGTACATGCAGCATCTCTCATTTTTTAAATGATAAAGGTGTAAAGACATTTTTGCCCTTCTAAAAATTGGGCAACTACAATTCACATATTAAAGGCTAAATAGCACAAAACGTCCCTATCTTTCAATGTTATTGTGCAAAACGTCCATACCATTCATTTTTTGACATTTTCACCCATACCTTCCACATTTCATTGCGCAAAATATCACTTTCAATCATTTTTCAATAAAATGACGATTTTACCCTTCTATTCAAATGAAACAAAAAGAAAAGAAAAAATAAACAGCTAATTGCAATCATAGTCCTAAATTTTTCAAAATATTACAAATAAGTCCTAAATTCTCCACCACCACCACCACCACTACCACTTTCACAACTCTACCAAGCCGCCACCTATAGATCTACATAGCACCACCTTCTGGCTACCAAGCCCGCCAGACTCCACCACCACTAGTCTCGCTTCACTCTCCCCAATATCCTCTCCTACAGTATTAGTCATAAAATCTGTCGAAAACAGTCACATTTACATCCTAAAATACCAAACTACTGTACATAACTCTTCACGACAACCCCACTTTCGGCACCACCCACGATCGTGCATCACCACCGACGATTACCCCTCACCTCGACTAATCTATATATGGCCTCACATCAATCAAACATGTCTCAAATCATTCTAATATAATCTAGACATTTGACAGTGACGACGTCCATTTTGCCAAACTCTTTTCATTCAATTCATGCATCCCACAATACTGAATTCCTAAATTGGCATCAATCGAACCATCAACAAACTAAAACGACATTGTATGAATCTAATTGAACCAATTATCTCCCAATCGTTTCAATTTGTGGTCCAAAACTCTCCACGGGCGCGATGCACGGAGAGAGCTGTCTGACCAAAATTGGTGGGTCCTAAGTGCTCCAATCTTCAAATTCGTGTGGGGGACTGAAGCGAAGTTGGTGGTGGTGGAGTCCGGTGGGCGTGTGGCCGAAAGACAGTGCTATGTGGATCTATAGGTGGCAGCTTGGTAGGTTGTTAAAATGGTGATGGTGGAGAATTTATAATTTCTTTGTAATTTTTTAAAAAAGTTAAGGATAGTTGCAGTTGGTTATTAATATTTTTCTTTTTGTTTTATTTGAATATGAGGGTAAAATCATCTTTTATTGAAAAATGGATAAAAATAACTTTTTGCCTAATAAAAGATGGAAGGTAGGGGTGAAAATGCTAAAAAATGAAATGTAGGGACTATTACACAATGATATTAAAAGGTAGGGACATTTTGTACTATTTACCCCATATTAAACTAATCTGGTTTGGATGGTTATTGTCCGTCATTGCATTGCATATTTTACCAATGATTTGGGATACCGCTGTAAAAAAAAAAGGCTAGGGATCCGTTTGCATTTTTTCAAAGGTTAAGAACCTAGCTGCAATTTTCCCATTTTTCTTAAATGAAAAAGATATGAGGTGTTGAACTCATCATCTATCGGCCATACTTTTGTCAAAAATTCGCGATGGTCCAACAAAAATGTCGAAACAAGAAAATAATATAAAATAATTAAAAACCAAAATAGTCAATTATTTAAAAATAATCAAATTGTTATATTATTCATAAGAAAAAAACTGCCTCCTTCTTTATCGCCCTTATAAAGTTCCATCTTCCCCCTCATTTCTCCTTCTCTCTGTCTCAAAACGATTTTTTTCATATTTGCTCTCTCTTAAGAAACCTATACATACACTGTGTATGCATAAACCGTGAAGACTTAAGTATTTTTTTGCTTTATTTTGTATTATTACACTGCAATCGAAAAGAACCCAGCTTCAGAGGTACGTTTTCTTTGGCCCATAATCATCAATTCCAATATGTATTAAATTTTTGACCTGGGTTGTCTCCTTTTGATCCTAATATTAATCCTCTCTATATATGCTTTTCGGATCTTCGTTTCTTTTAATTCGCTGTTAGAATTTCATCCTCTTGCTTAATTGCTTAGATATCGATTTGTTTGTTATTTTCATGGAAAATGAAACTATTTGCCTGTTTAATATGATCAGGTGATATTGTATATTCGGAGAAGAGATTTCAATCGGTTAAAATGCGCTGTATTCGGAGATATTTTGATCCCAAAATAGGGTCCCTAGGCCTAGGGTTAGTTATGTATTCTGAATATAGGAAATGGATTTTGTGTGACAATTTATGGGCTTTTGATATGTTATGCAGGGTGAAAGGGTTATGGGTCTAATGGTTGAAATTTGAATACTAGGGTATCTTTTAGTTGAAATTGAGTGAGGTGGTGGAAGTGGTAGGTTAAGTTTCACTCCAGGTATGGCTGATATTCAGCAACAGCTGCAACAGAAACCTGAGAGCACGGCTACTGATGCTCGTTCTGAGTTTGAGAGAGGCTTGGAGGTGTTCATGCGTGGGCATTATGATGAATGCATGTCCTTCAGTTCGTGCAGTTCTCCACATACGACTACTACTACCGAAGACGAGGAGGATGACGGCGAACAGCTTGTGCGGAGGAGGAGGAGGAGGTCGAATCTTGAGGGTGATGATTTGGCAGAGTCTTCTGCTGCCCGGAGGCGCCAATCGAGGATCTTGAGTAGGTGGGCTGCTCGCCAGGCAGAGGAGATGATCACCACAATTGAAAGGAGGAATCGTGAGTCAGAGTTGATGGCACTTGCAGGCTTGCACACTGTCTCCACGCTTGATTCTTCATTCTTGAGGGAGTCACAGTCCCCAACTTCGAGGCGCCAAGGGAATGTTGAGAGGCTGAGTACCCGGGCCTCCTCTATTTTACAGATGTGGCGGGAGTTGGAGGATGAGCATGCATTTAGTCAAGCTCAGGAGAGGGTAAGGGAGAGGTTGAGGCAGCGAAGGAGCGTGGATTCTAATACAAATATATCCGGTACAAATATGTCTGGAAGTAGAGAGAGTGATAATCAGGGCAGCCTGGAAGGTGCTAGTGAGAGTGAGCATGACTTTGCAACTTGGTCCAGGGATCAGGTGGGCCCACGGAATGAGAATATGGATCCTGACAATTCTAGTCGGGAACAATCTCCTGATTTAGGGGATGTTGATAGGGAGAGGGTGAGGCATATTGTTCGCGGATGGATGGAGAGTGGCATTAGCGACACTTCATCTAATGTTATGCAGGGGAATGGCAGTCCTAGAGCTGAATGGTTGGGGGAAACTGAGCGTGAAAGGGTAAGGATTGCTAGAGAGTGGATGCAAATGACAAGTCAGCAAAGAGGATCTCGTAGTGGTCGCAGGGAAGAACAAAATAGTGGACTTGGTGCTCAAGTTAACCGTGGCCGTGAAGGGTCCGATGTTGCCCACGGGGAAGGTCAGCCAGAGCATATTCGCAGAGACATGTTGAGGTTGCGTGGAAGACAAGCCTTACTTGATTTGCTTGTCAGGATAGAGAGGGAAAGGCAGGGGGAACTTCAGGGCCTATTGGAACATCGTGCTGTTACTGACTTTGCACATCGCAATCGTATTCAGGTTATAACATACTATTCCGGTCACTTAAATTTGTATCATATGGTTTTAGGTTTAACGCATCCTTCCAATGATTAAAGAAGTGCTGATCATGTGCAAGCTTTATTTTTGATCGATGTTATACAGTATTATTAAAATAATCTTTTAACTTTTGTTGTTGCAAGTATGTTCAAAGTTTACCGGTATATGCCAAATTCAGCAATTCAGTTATATATTTTATGCAAGTCAGCACCGTATAGGAAAATGGTTTCTTATTTGCCCCCATTGACCTTAACTACTGCGAGTTGCTCAGAATATTAGGGGTGGAGGCAAGATTTTTTGGTGGTTGTCTCCTTTACAGGTGGTATGGATTTCAGTTCAACATTCTAGTTCTTGTCATTTTTGGTTTCTTTTAGATAAATCTCAGCTGAGGTTCAAATGTCTTACTTGAGACTTCAGTACTTCGATTTCATTTCTAGGTTATAGGTTGAACCGTTGAAGTATCATCGGGAAGGTTGAAGGCACCCATACATCTATTTAGCTAGTTTTTCAATGATTCTCTTTATTCATTGTTAGTTCATTGTGTCCAGTTTTTGAGATTGCATATTATTGCATTCTCATTGATTGGTTGCTTATCATGAACTCTTGGAACATCTCTATAAACAAATGTTTCTTGATGATCTTCCTTTTGTGGAAATGCTTCTAAAATTGATTGGTATCTCTCACTCTGCAATTAGAACTTACGCCTGTTATATATCAAGTTTCAAATTGTTCAATCCTGTTTTGGATTTGTAAATTACTGAAATTTATTAGTGCCTTACTTCAAGTTAATTTATACCTCTTCTTAATTCAAAAAGTTCTTATTTGAAGAAATTTAATTGTCAGTTGATGTTTATTTAAAGTAGTCCCTTTGTTTTATTAGTAATAACATAGAGTTAACAAGTTGCTCTCCATCTTTTTGTATCTTGTGAATCAGAGATCTGTTTATATTGATTCATCATTTATCTTGGAAAATGTTTCAATGAGCTTCTGGAATAGTTCACTTGAATTTGTAATTATAATCTCCTACTTTTGTTTCAATTTTCAGTCATTACTTAGAGGCAGATTTTTAAGAAATGAAAGGCCCGATGAGGAAGAGCGACCACCTTCAAGGGCAGCTAGTGAGTTAAATCAGTTAAGGCAGCGACAAACAGTCTCTGGCCTGAGGTATGAATGCCTATGCAAGCCATACGTCTCACTTCTTTCAATTTTTGTTCTTCCCCCTTGTTACCTTCTTTTGCCCAATTCTGGTTTTTATGCGCTTTTTCGTTCTCATGTTCGGTTCTAGTGGATGGAATGGAATATTATATTCTAGATTTTTGGGCGAAACACCTTTCCAATATCTTAGTGTTAAGTGGTATCAATTATGATTGTCTTAGTTTTCTATCTTATTTTGGACATTAATGTACAAGAGATGCCAATGAACTTAAAACAACCCACAATTACAAGTGAAAAATATGATGCCAGTACTGCCTTGACGATAATAATAACATGGTAAGATTTTGAACGATAATAGTAACATAGTTATGTTTTTGACAAGTTAAAGACAGCCATGCATTGGTTTCCATGTACAAACTGATATTGATCTTGATAAAAATCCACTGATGGGCCTCTTCTTTTTCGCTTTCAAAATTGCCTTGCATCACTAGTTATCTCTGCTTTACTGAGGGATATCCTCTTTGGTACTGTGTAAGCATTTTACATGTAATTTTCTTCAACTTGAGAGCTTGTCCTGATTGTGCACCTTATGATTTATTTTAATAAAGAAGGTTTGTGATGCTTACCTAACACTGTGATCCGATGTGTCCTGTCATTTTTATATATAATATGTTGGAGGAAATTTTTTATGATTTTTATTTGATTGCATAATCACATATTTCATTCAGGGAAGGGTTTCGCTCCAGATTGGAAAACATTGTTCGTGGCCAAGTAAGCAGTTATCCTGATACCTCATCTAACAACATCAGTGATTCTAGAAATGATCAGACTGATACAAATTCTTCAGAGGAAGTTCAACATGAGAATCATGATCATTCTCAATCTAGACATCAGGAAATTGACATTAACCAATTGCCAGATCGTATTACAAATATGGATAGCAATGCAGCTGTTCAAAGTACAAATCAACAAGCTGCTGCAGATCAAGGAAGTGATTGGCAGCAACAGGTTGCCGAAGACGAGAGAGAAAATGTGCAAGAATCAACCTATAATGAGTCTAATGGATGGAGAGATATCACTTTGCAAGACACTGATAGGATCTGGCAGGAAAATCCTGTACCTAATTGGAATGTGGAAGCATCAGTAAATGAAGGTGGAGGTCAAAGTCAGCTGGAAGAAGTCCACGAAGATAGGCGTGATAATGGCTCTCGAGAAACTATAGATAATTGGTCAGAAGGGCCTTCAGATCCTCCAAGAATGCTGGACACTCTACCACATAGAAGAGGCACCAGGTTCCACCCCCCTGATGATGATAATGTATACAGCATGGAACTCAGGGAGCTGCTTAGCAGGTTATTTTTTCACTATTATGTGCTCAAGCTTCATATTTTTGGTTTTTTTTTGGGATTATATTCAACTTACTTACCTTTTTCATTGTAGGAGGAGTGTCTCTAATCTTCTTCGTAGTGGTTTCCGTGAGAGCCTAGATCAGTTGATTCAATCATATGTAGAAAGGCAAGGCAGGTCTCCTATTGATTGGGATCTGCACAGGAACTTGCCTCTTCAAGCATCCCCAGAGAGGGATCAGGACCAACATAATGATGAGCAGAATGAGGATCAGCATGATGTTATTGGTAGACCTTCATTGGTATTACCATCCCCTCCAGTACCCCCATCTCAACCCCTTTGGCATCAACATTTGCATCACTCCAGTTGGTCTCGTCACCATCGTTCTGAACTCGTGAGTTAATTTTTTCCTGTCATCACTCTTTTCAAACGTGGAGCGCATAAGTTGTTGCATTGATTTGACAGTGACATGTTATGTCCTTTCCTCAAGACATCAAGGACGTTATATATTTGATAGTTGTTCTTTGTTGGGTTAAGACTTTGGATGTCATGGTTATTTATGTGAGAGTGGCCAAACGGTTGAGGCCTGATTAGGTTATGGTCCTTGAAAGTTTTGTTTTGATGATATAGGAATTATCGAACATCCAAATGTTGAGGAATATGCATTCTCTTGCGTACCATAAGGGAAGATCTTTGGTCTGTAATTAATAAAATAATCTTCTCAAGATGTTTGGTATGGTTCTAAAATTGGATCAATGAATTTAGGCAATGACATTCGTCATTCATAATCTCTTGTGAAATTGGCTACATATTGTCCGGAAGCTACTCAGCTTTCTTGGTGCTTGCACTCAATATCTGTGGTCTATAACTAAAATCCCATTTTGCTTAATCACAGTTGGTCGAAAAATCTGCTCGAGGACTTGAGTCATACAATAGCGAGGTTGATTAGTGTGACCGTAATTTTACGTTGTGCTAAGTTGTGATTCTTCCAGCTTTGGAATTCATGTGATTGTTGAAGACTATGACTTATATTCTGACTAGTTTTAGTCTTCAATAAAAGCAGACATGAGGTTCAGTTCGAAGTCTTCATGGATCGTCCAAATTCTCTGAAGACACTAACCATCCCATTATTTGCAGAACTGTTGATGAGACTATGATTATGCACTTTCATTTGAATTGAATCCTTGCTTCCTAATTATGGTCAGGAGTGGGAGATGATTAATGATCTGAGAGCAGACGTTGCAAAACTTCAGCAAGGTATGAACCACATGCAAAGGATGTTAGAAGCTTGCATGGACATGCAGCTGGAGTTGCAACGGTCAGTCCGACAGGAAGTCTCAGCCGCTCTTAATCGTTCAGGCGGTGGACAAGGTCTGTAATCTTGATGCTATAAACCTATTCAATCCCTACGAGTGTTTTTGCCTTCATCCTTAGCTCATGTAGGCATTTATGGTGTTTTATTCACCTTTCAGTGACTCCCCCCTATTAAATGCCCTAGAAAAAGCAAAAATCTGCTGCCATCCCTAGATTACTTTGCATTTTCTGTTAGTGCTCTATCCTATATTGTTTGCTGTAATTGGTTTTATTAATGCACGTGCATACGCAGGGATAGCAGAGACTTCAGAGGACGGGTCTAAATGGGGTCAGGTTAGAAAGGGTACCTGCTGTGTTTGTTGTGATAACCACATTGATTCTTTATTGTACAGGTAATGCAACCTATTATATTATGCTAAACTATACGCACTACCGAAATTGGCACACAACTCCACAGCACACCCATTGTGCCAAATATACTAATTTGAAGTCATTTTAAACCTTTTAGAAGTTGATTGTACTCATTTCATTGTCAAATTGTCAAATTTTTTACGTAAATTGGTTCCTTACATATTTTTTCCGCGTCTTGATCCGCAGATGTGGGCACATGTGCACTTGTTCTAAATGTGCAAACGAGTTGGTTCGCAGAGGAGGGAAGTGTCCATTGTGTCGTGCACCCATTGTTGAGGTGATTAGAGCTTACTCCATACTGTAGAAGGAAACGCAACGATCGATAAGATACATTGGAGCTGTGATCGATTTTGCTGTCTGAAGCTCCTATGATCTTATCTGTAGTGTGTTTACTTGGCCGCTGTTATTCTGATTATGTGGACCGCTTTGCGTTGTAATTTTGGAACCACAAATAGTTCTTAACTGCTTCCTAATTCATTCGTAAATAATAATTCAATTCTTTTTGGAGAAAATAGCAAGATTTCTCGACGTCTCCATAGCTAGAATACTGCACTTCAAGTTTGTATGAATATCTTTGCAATTTAAAGTTATAAGAACTACCTTTGAATTTCCCGAACAACAGTAAGGTCCTGTAATCAGTACTATACTTACAAAACAAACATTTCAAAGATCTAAAGACCTAAAACAATAGATTCAAAATGAATCAAAATCATGAAGCTTCATGACGATAGAAGAAGGGAATTCCCCTTTTTGGTCGGTATGGTTCGTTGATAGAAGAAGGGAATTCCCCTTCTTGGGTTGATTCAGTGAGAACAATTCCTACATTAAAAACTCCATTTAATCGAACCACTATAGGGACATATTTCATCACGGACGATTCAATAATTTTTTTATTTGTACTTTTCTAATAGAAAAAAAAAATGGAGCTCTTTCTGGCTTATTGACAAAACACAGTAAAACCTGTAATTGCCCTTTATGCTTGAGGCGCGACGGTGCGTTTGGACATCTTGGTGGTTTGATTTGTAGATGATGGTGGAGTATCATGAATCTGGGGAGGTTCAATGTTTTTCAAGGGTTTTTGGTTAGTGTACAATGGGTAAGAGATCATTCATTTTTTTTTATCGGTCTTGGAATATGTACAATGGTATATAGAGGGACGAATTCTCCAATTAGTTTCCTAGAATTTGGCTATGAATTTAACAATATTATCAATATGATTTGTTTACACCTAGAAATCTCTAAGAAAGAAAGGATATCAATTAATAATTATGAAAAAATCGTCGATCCAATCTCAACATCTATCCGTAAGCAATTTCATATTTATTTAAATGAACCTTTAGTTACATATGAATAGACACCTAATAAATGTGTCACTATATTTGAGCAAGTCTCTTACCATCTTGATTAAGCTAAAGCAGCTCAACCCCAGGGGTTATTTATAATGATAAAGAAAGAATCAGTCTAACTACGTGCTGTTAAGGGATAAAATCTCATATCAAATCTCACTTACCGTTTTGATTGAGCTACTCTTTTTAATGAGATTGACATTTTAAGATAGAACCTCAAATCTAAACATGATATCAGAAATTGTTAAGCTCCAACAAGTAATTCGATCTGATTAAAACTAAAAAAATAAAAAAAAATTGAGCACACGAATTTCAAGATTGATCTGCTCAAACGAGCTATCATCTTGAAGGGACACGTTAAGTGATAAAATCTCATATCGAATAAAAATAAAAACATAGACCAATTTATAAGAGTTAAAACTACACATCTTAATAAGATCGACTTTTTAAGATGGAACTCCAAATCTTCGGACATGCAAGGGTACCTAGTATTTTTATATAACCACAACCACCTCTTAAACTTAGCCCCCGTTTGACACCCATTAATTTCTCTTTCTCTTTCTCATTCTTATTCTCATTTTTCATTTCAACCACACATTCTTCTAATAAAATAATATTACACACAACTCAAAAAAATTTCATCACTTTTCCACCACACATTTCTTACATCAATCACTATTCCAAAAATTATTTCTACTAAAAATGGGTTTCAAACAGGGGCTACTATTGTTTTAATCATTGTGGAAATTACACCCAACCATGTC
>CADEPE010058544.1:0-11919 GCA_902829205.1 Fraxinus paxiana | reverse complement strand
TGGAGAATGTGTGGTTGAAAAGGAAGGAAAAATTATTGATGTGATAAAAAATATTATTTTATTGAAAAATGTGTGGTTGAAAATGAATAGAAAAATGAGAATAAAAATTTTAATGTGTACCAAACAGGGGCTAAATGAACTAAGAAACTTTAAGTTGGGTTCTTTATGTATTATTCTTTGGATTTTTGACGAATCAAAACAAGTTTAAGGACGGATAAAACTTCCCCACCCCAACCTCAAAAAATGAGAAGAAAAAAGAGATATTTCAAATTTAATATCTGAGAGATAAAAAATACACTTTATGGAACTAACTCTATTGCAATTCGCCCCCTAAGGTTGCACTATTATGGAGGGAATCAAATCGCTAATTCCAAGTAACAAGGCATGGAAATCACTTCAAAAGTCTTAGGAACTAGAACTATTACGATGATCTGAAATTTATTTCACAATGCAATTATGGCCTTGCTTAGTAATTTGGTAAAAATATGTTTTTAGAGAAGGGAAGTTGAGTTGTAAGCACAAATGCTTTGATATAAAAATGAATTGATTTTTCATGGAGATTTGTATATTGGAGCTAGAATATTCCTTAGAAAGCTAGAGCTTATAACCATATCTAAGCATTATAACTAGGCAATCATGAGATGGGGACAAGTTGTTTTGCATTCACTCAGCAACATTTCAATCATATTGCACGATCAATTGTCCTTCCTTTTCTCTGCCATTAGGGATACAATTTCCGTCTGTATCTGGGACTTACGCCCCCTTCCTTTTGTTCTCGTGAGTTCGATTCTATATGCGGTTGGGGCATCTAACCCCTATCAACCTTTCTTAGTGGAGCTTGAAAACTCACTGAGATTGTGTTGATGTCTTGCCAAAAAAAAAGGGTATTGTATATTGAGCTCAACAGAGCCTGATAAGACATTATTTTTTAGTAAATTGCAGAATTCCCCCCATGACAGTTCCTTGAATTGGCATTTAATCTGAATAGATTCTTTTGGCGTGTTTAAAATGACAAATTGACGATTACCTTTAGAATGGGCCAAACATATTACCAGAGTCCATCAAAAAGGGGGACAGACAATATTTGGAACTTGATCACATTCCTACTGAAGTTCTTGAAGTAATGCTGCTCAACCTTGGCATGTTCAGAAGAGCCTCTTGCATGAGAGAGCTTGTTGAAGATTTACTCGATCACATTCCTACTGGTTTAAATTAGTTTGGTCTGGTTAGTTATTCAAATGGTTCAATATTCACATGCAATCATATTTAGAGAAGTAGCTCCAGATAATGGAGTTCCTAGTAGAATTTGGATGTGAACTTTTTCCGTACATGCCTTCATTTAGGTTGTGTTTTGCATTTCTTTTTAGTTTCTGGATTGATTTTCCTGGACATTATGACATGTCATAAATAATTATCACATCCTACACAAAAACATTAGTATACACATGTACTCATTAGTATACAGACATACTTGTAAAGAAAGTATTAATTTGTCTAGTTCTCCTACTCTACACTTCCCATTTTTTATTTTGGAAAATATATTATCTTGATGGTGAACTTTGATGGCATTCTTGAGAAATTAATATAATAATATTGTCTAACCTACTTTTCTGCAGTATGTTTTGGAAGCATCAGAATCTATTAAGAAAACAGCTCATTGGGAGGTTGATGTGGAAGTGGATTTTTTCGGTGCAAAATCTGGTGCAAATAATCTGGTTGGTGGCCTTTTTAATGGGAAAACCCTTGTTTATTCAGACCTGAATCACGTTGTATTAAGAATCTTGCCGAAATATGCATCTGAAGCAGGAGAAAATGCAATTCTGGTCTCCTCTCACATTGATTCAGTTTTTTCAGCGTACGGTTCTTATGTGTTTTTATATATATTACAATGGAGATAATTTTGTGCTATTTGATTTGTTTCTTGATTTCTCATAATCTTTTAGAATCTTCCTTCTTTTTTAACAGTCATTCCATTTTAAAACTTGAGTGACTTGGGACCAATTTATTATCTATGTATATGTTAGACAGTTTTCTGTTTCTGGTAAAGACAAATGAAAATATCTAGGATATAAAGTTTCTTCTTCTTTATTTTATGCGTATATCTTCTGAGCATATTTTAATACTGATAAAAAAATTTATGATCCACTTACAGTTTATGGTGTAATTTTAAACATTTGTACAATGTATCCCTGAGGAACTTAGGCACCTCCGTAGCATGCTTGCTACTCTCTCACTAATCTATCTAAAAACATGGTTTTGCCGCTCAACATATATTAGAGTTCTGTTATTTCACTCTGCAAAAGAGAAATAGAATTATCTCATAAATATTGTTCCTTAATATTTTGGGCACTTTAGTATGTTTATAGCATTTTGGAAGGTGGTTGAACGTTGTTATGCATCTTAAACGTCAAATTTATGCAAATGAAACTCTAGATCAAGGATACATGCATTGAAGAGTCCTGTCTTCAGGTAGATCTCCTTAATTAGGAAGATGTTTCCTATGCTAATTTTATACCTAGTCTACTTCTTCATTTCTGCCCTAAAATTAATCTAAGTTAGCTATAAATTAGATTTTTTTTTTTTTTCAATTTTTCCTTTTTTACCTGTAGACTAGATGTATAAATCTGGACACGTATTGCATAACAAAGTCGTGATTAGAAAGAACGTAAATTTTTCTCCAACTCAAACTTGGAAAACTATTCAATTTCTTTTTTCAAAACCTGATTATTCGAGGAAAAATGTACAGTGTGCGGCTCAGAATACTTGAAATGGTACTCTTCTCATTCTCAATTTTAGCAGGCACATATGGCAAAATGTCATGTATTGTAAGATTATGAATTTCAATTTTCGGTTACGCACTCTAAGTGAAAATCTAACCTGTACCGTTGAGCACCAAAACAGGATTCTGATCACTACCTTTTCCCCTGCAAGAGCTCAATAGGATTCAACTGGCATGTTGATGTAAATGAGTGAAAAAACTTACGTGTGCAGATATTAGCTTATTCATTGACTTGCTCACTGTAGCATTCCTAACGTGTAATCTTTTTATGTTTATTATTCATAGCACTAATTATGTTCTTGCGTCTTTCATCATGAATTATGTCCAAAGCTCTCATTTTGTCCTTTATTTATTTACATTTTCTCCAATATTTTGATTTATTTGCTCTATATCAACATGAAACATGAAACTGTGCTAAAATTTACATTACAGAGTTAAGTTCGCTTGCAGAATTATCAGTACCAACTTATGTCTGGGCTCTTTTTTAGGGAAGGAGCTGGTGATTGCAGTTCATGTGTGGCTGTTATGTTGGAGCTTGCTCGAGGAATTTCTCAGTGGGCTCATGGATTTAAGAATGCTGTTATATTTTTGTTTAATACTGGAGAGGAGGAAGGTTTGAATGGTGCTCATAGTTTTATTACCCAGGTTTGTGGCAATCAAGATTCATTGACCTACAGAGGGTTATTTTTATGTATATAAATATTGAATTATTTTTATTGAGATAAAGATCTCCATATAAATACTAGTATGCTACAATATTTTTGATCACTCAATCTTATTATTTATTAACTTTATATGGTGAATGAGGAGTTTGCTATATGAACTGATATTATGTCGTGTTAACATGATGGTAATATTGTCTCCTCTTCCAATTCTGCATTGCCACCCAATGGTACATTGTTCCAAGTATCTCAGCTGGAAAAACTCTAGGATGTTTATGTAGCTGAGTTCTTTCCAACAAATTTACATAGGCAACGTGTCTGTATGCATACCCAACAAAAGAACAACAACAACAACATATTAAGCACATTTCAATTAACTTTGGGCCAGCCTCTATGAAAAGGTGCAACGAAACTGAAATGTTTGTAACCACCTCAAGCCATTCCACTTCTATCACAACTCTTGTGTATGGGAGCAAGAGGCCCTTATGGTGACTAAAATAAATATTTTCTTTGTTCAGGAGCTCTGATCAGAAGTGATAGAACTCAAAAAGATAGCTTCTCTGATGTAATTAGGTGGATAAAGGATGTTTTTATCCAATTTCCAATTTTTCTTAGCAGCGTTATGGCCGTCTTTTTGCTTTTCTAGTATCAAAAAATAATTCCTTGCACTTTTTAGAAGAGCCAAATCCATGGTGTTTTTCAGTTGTTTCCCAAATTTTTTGGCTGATATGCTTGCAATGTGAAGCTAAAATGTTGAATTCCAATCTGAGAATCACTAGAAGTATTTCTAAGTGTGGTGGTGGTTCTGTTTTCTTACAGCATCCCTGGAGTGATACAATACAAATGGCTATTGATTTGGAGGCCATGGGTATTGGAGGGAAGTCCAGTATTTTCCAGGTTTGATTTTGTTAACGAGTACAATTTACCCTTATCTTGTTTTATGTTCCCGTTTGTACCCGTCTCTTGTATTAGGAAACTTTATATAGTATATGAACACATAAGTCCGAAGTCATAAAAATGCTTTTAGTTTCAATATACCAAATATGAACAAGTTTTAAATTGTTTTTGATGAAATAACTATATTGCTCTCCTCCCTCCCCTGACATTCTAAGATTTTTATTTTTCCTTCTGACCTACTTTATGTTGTTTGTCAAACAGGCTGGTCCTCATCCATGGGCCATTGAAAACTATGCTTTAGTAGCCAAGTATCCAACAGCCCAAATTATAGCTGAGGTCTGTTACGAGAAAACACATTAATTCTATCTCCACCTACCTTTATGGTCCAAATTATTAGTTCATGACCAGACTTACATTCTATGTGACTTGGTGCTGCAGGATATCTTTTCTTCTGGTGCAATAAACTCTGCCACTGATTTTCAAGTGTACAAAGAGCTTGCAGGACTTTCTGGTCTAGACTTTGCATATATGGATAATACTGCAGTATACCACACAAAGGTAACGTAACTAATAAGCCCTGTTGGAAATCTGACTTCTTTCCATTTTTATCAATTAGTGGATGTTGTCAGCCCCATTTCACTTTGAGATATGTATCCTGAACAAACTCTGCTGCACTTGATGGTGAAATGCTGAAACTTAGGTTCTCTCTTTCAACCTAATAGCATGTTTTGTGTGGGCTTATATGTTAAAGTTCAGGAATGCTAAATTAATTGCATTATATGTGTCATAATATGTATAGTTTTCAGGTCGTCTATGGCTTTACACCTTGGCATGTCATTCAACTCTACTTAAAATGAGAGAAGCAATAAAGCGTGACTAAAAACTTCCTTTCCAATAATTTTTTAAAGATAATATTCATTTATAGGAAATCTTATCTGGAAGCTGGACTACTACTTGATTTGACTCGTATTAATGTTCTTATAACATGGCGCTATTTGCTGCAAAATAAGTCTGATATTAATTCGTTTACATTGTGAGCTTACTGTCTGAACTTTATAAATGCAGAATGACCAGTTAAAACTTTTGAAACCTGGTTCTCTTCAACATCTTGGAGAAAATATGCTTGCTTTCCTGCTTCATGCTGCTGCCTCCTCCAATCTTCCTAAAGGCAAGGGAGAATCTACCCAGGAGAAATCTATATACTTTGACATTTTGGTATCTTGATAATCCCTTGTAATCTTTTACATTGAAGTTCATTTTTTTCCATATCAGTGTGGCATCTGTACTATCTCTTGACATTTCTTTGAAAAAGATCTCGTATGCTGATTATTTTCTAACACATTTTTAATGCCTAATCTCAGGGAACATACATGATCACATTTCGTCAACGCCTTGCCAATATGCTTTATAATTCAGTGATATTGCAATCACTTTTAATATGGACGGTGTCACTATTGATGGGTGGTTATATTGCAGCAATATCACTGGCCTTGTCATGTTTGAGTGTCATACTTATGTGGGTATGTTCCATTGGTTTCTCCGTCATTGTTGCCTTCATTCTTCCCCTTGTATCTTCTTCACCAGTGCCATATGTCGCAAGCCCATGGCTGGTAGTTGGTTTGTTCGGTGCACCTTCCCTTCTCGGGGCATTTATTGGGCATCATGTGGGTTACCTTATTCTTCAATCGTACTTGTCTCGTACATTTGTTGGAAGAAAGAGGAACTTGCCTACAAGTGTTAAAGCTGACGTGGCCAAGTTGGATGCTGAACGATGGCTCTATAAAGCTGGTTTATTACAGTGGCTTATTCTCCTGACAGTGGGAAATTACTACAAGATTGGATCTTCTTATATAGCTCTTGCTTGGTTAATCTCACCTGCCTTTGCATGTAAGTTTTCGTTTTATAGCATCCTAGCCTGATATCTTAGGCATGGACGTGACTCAAACAAGGCTAGTGAGACTCTGCGATTCCTAAATAGACTAAAACCATGGTTCTGAAAATGGATGTCTGAATGTAAATTTGATGGGGGTAAGCTTTGATCATATTTATGGCGTCCCATAGGCATTATAGACTCCTCTTTTGCATAGCCTTTAATTTCTAAGAACTGGAAAACATTTAACAACAATTTGCTTTCATCTGCTGTATATTCTGGAATGTCTAGATGGTTTGCTTGAAGCAACATTATCACCAGCAAGGCTGCCAAAGCCGCTGAAGACTCTAACCTTGCTGATTGGCTTATCTATACCATTCTTAATCACTTCCGGGATCATTATTAGGTTGACAGCCACTGTTACTGGAACAGCAGTTCGCTTTGTAAGGTAAATATCTGAAAATCTTACTCGAAGTGGCTGAATGCCTTCTTATAGAAGTGTAAGTTTCTGCGTTTTCTTCTTTGTTTCGTTTTCTTGTTTTCTCGCTTTTAGTATTACCTGTAGTAAAACACAGAATTGAAATTAGTAGCTTCACAGAGATTGTAATTAATTTCACGTGTAATAATAAATGTAAACATAAGAAGTTGAATATTGGGATTAGTTTTCTTGTCTTAATCGTATAGGAATATTTAGCAAATTCTTTTTGGATGGGTTTGATGGAATCCCTGTGGCATCTTTGCTGGAGACCCCTTTTACCTGTTAGTTTGTCTTCTCATGGTCTTCATACAGTTTATCCCTTGTACACCTTTCTTTAGATTAATTAAAAATCTGAAAGAGGTCAGTTTATTTATTTATCGGACATCCGTTATTAAAATGCATTATTTTTAATGGACTACTTTTATAGTTCTCTTAGAGGTCGATATCGCCATTGAATTTCAGGCCATGAACAGAAAGCAGAAAATACGAGTTCAAATCTTTCTATTTCGCCTATGAACTTTACTCATAAAGCATAGTAAAGTTTCTGTTGAGCAGTCATTGAACAATTATGAACAGTCACGAAGTGATTTTTCTTGGTTCACTAATTCAGATCATACCTGAAATCTCGTTTTTCTTTGTATAGAAATCTTGTTTTTCTTTGTATACTTCATAACCATAGTTTCTGGAACTCTGCACCTTAGATATATGTTATTTGAAAAAGCACATGCTTGGTGCATGGTAGGATGTTAATATGGGGTGAGCATCACCTGATTCTTGTGCTTCATGCACCAAAAGAACTACTACTCATGATTATCATTGACATGTTACCTTATATAGTGGTATTTATATTTGGGAATGCCGATTTCTAGGAATTAGATTTATTTACTTGCCTTGTATATTTACAATTGTACAGTATATATAGACATAAAACAAAGCAATGAAGCACAACGAATTTTACAGAAATTCTCTATATTGTTCACCCTCTTTTGACATGGTATCAGAGCAATGACTCGACTGCGGCATCAGTTCCTCGTTGGCAAATTGCTGCTGGTTGATCTCCCCGCATCGATTTGAGGGGGGATGTTACCTTATATAGTGGTATTTATATTTGGGAATGCCGATTTCTAGGAATTAGATTTATTTACTTGCCTTGTATATTTACAATTGTACAGTATATATAGACATAAAACAAAGCAATGAGGCACAACGAATTTTACAGAAATTCTCTATATTGTTCACCCTCTTTTGACATGACAAACTCAGTGGCTATATGGATGATGGCTATTCACTTCATGTCGGATTCTATCATTTTGCGAAATGATTCTGTTATTAATCTTTCAGTCATCTACTGTACTAATAATCAGCCCGTCTTGTTGGCAGGAACCCTGGTAGTACTCCTGAGTGGCTTGGAAACGTGATCACTGCTTTATTTATTGCTGCTGTCATATGTTTGACAATGGTGTATCTAATGTCTTATGTGCACATCTCAGGTACTTATTATTATTATTATTATTTTTATTTAGGTTTGCTGCTGCATTGACATGTTATTGGCATTTTATTTTGCTCTTCTTTAGGTATATCAACATATCAGTGTCACAAGAAATCTTTTAATTTCTAATCCATGTATTACTATAAAAAAAATTGTTTAGTCTTGTTAGTACCTACTTTGAAATAATAGGAAAATCATTTAAGAGGCACAAACTCTCTGTATCTTTATGCACGCTCACATCATTCAGCCCTAAGCTTCTACCATCCTTATCTTGATGGATCTAGAGCATGATTAGTTAGTTTAAGAAGTTTACTTGTAAGTAAATAAGTAAGTTTAAAATAAATTTTTTATATTGATCAAAGGTGAAAATAAGTAAGTTATATATTTTGTCACTATGGAATAAGTGTCTATTTGTACCTAAAACATAAGAAGAAAGTTAACTAACATATTTGGGAAAAAAGCTACTTAAAAGTAACTTTTAACTTTTTTTTCAAGCTTAGCCAAATATGCTGTAATATTATCATTTCGATCTACTGCCTATATGAGCTGTAACAACTTCATTCCTTGTTCTGTATATAAAACTCATGATTGAGAGCTTATGAAATAGAGGATGGTTTTCAGATTTGAGTGGCATAAATTGTCAAAACTGGCGTAGCAACTTACTTTTGGAAGTACCAACTTAAATTGAACCAAATACTGAGCTGTCTTTATTACAAATATCCAATATATCCTCTTAAAAATGGTACGGAGTATAATTAATCTGCATCATGTCAACTCGAGTTGAGTGTAAAATGCTTGGGCTGGCCTAGAAGTAAGAATGCGTCTTTGGTGTTATCTGTCCAACCCTTAGCATTGACCTACTTTTAACAAAACTGAAGGCTAATATCTATCTTATTATGGCTAATTTCCAATGGTAAGAGGTCATTCCTTAGACCATACTTAGTCACCCATTTTATATTTTCATCATTCAAAAATCAGATGTCGTGGGTTTAGGTTTCTGAGATGGTTTCTTTCTTTGCACCATAAGCATTGATCCAATAAAAAGAAAAGGCGTGCATTATAAATGTGCTGTTTGGTGGATTACGCCTCTGACTTGGAATCAGACAAATGAAGCCTTTCTAATGTATTAATCAATACTTGACCATTTTAAACCATATATAAATGCCTGGGATCTAGATATGATTTGAATTAATATTTCACCTCGATAAATTGAATCAATATTTATTCTATCCTCTGGTCCCTGTTGGCATCAACTAGCAGTCCAATGAATTTGTTGAGGTGTTATTTGAGACTTTACAGTTAATTAGCTGATGCTCGACTAAATCCTTGTTTCATTTTTTTTCTCCAGGTGCAAAAATGCCAATTCTTGTTGCTACGTGCATTCTGTTTGCAATCTCACTTGGTGCAGTGTGGAAGGGTGTTGTGCCACCATTTAGTGAAGATACTGCTAGAGCTGTAAATGTAAGCAACCAGTGGTCCTTAACATGCATTTGATCCATGTAGCTTGCTTCTCCTTTTCTCTTCACATGTATCATTGTTGAATTTTGACTTGATCGTGCATTCTTTAATACAATCCTTGCAAACTTATCTCCCATGGTAAAATATGGTTAAAGACAAACTTTAAATGAGTAAACCATCTTAAATTACTACAGTAACCTTTGAACTTCTCTTATTAATTACTCAATTTTGGATATCTTTCTATAGATTACTCTTTTATAGCTAATAGCGCCACTTTTCAATTAAACTACCTGAAGCTTTTTCACTGTGGTTTATTTTCTGCACAAGTAATCACTAAATAATGCAAGACTTTGATGATAAACCATCTTAACGTAACAGAAACAATAAATTTCTTGACGATTTTGGTGTTTCCTAGGTTGTGCATGTTGTGGATGCAACAGGAACATACAATGAAAAACCAGTCTCATATCTCTCTCTATTTTCAACGACTCCGGGAAATTTGATCAAGGAAGCTGACCAGATTGGGGAAGGATTTGTTTGTGGACGGGATAGATTTCAAGATTTTGTTACTTTTTCTGTCAACTATAGCTGTTGGACGGACAAGGGTTCTGAAACTGGCTGGGTTGCCTCTGATGTTCCTGCAATACGTGTGGAAAAAGACACTAAAGAGGAAAACAGAATTACACAGATCATAATTGATACCAAACTTTCTACTCGCTGGTCTCTTGGAATTAATACGAAAGAAATCGATGACTTCCAGTTAAAAGGTACTATAGATGCTTGCAAATATTTATCATTCTCTTTCTGCTTCATCAACTTTTCTTTGGACAGACGTACACATAAATATAGCAGGTTTTGTAATGGTTGTAAAGTGTACAGTTTGCTTAACAAATTGAATATTTTTCTAAATCTCTTGCATGAATTGTTTTAATGGACGTAATGGACGTAAAATGAGAGAATTTATAATTTACATGATACATGTTGGCCTCCAAGGGATCACATTGTTCCAGGAGCATTGTTTCTTTTATTAATTTCTTCTTTAAAATAGTCCTAGTTCAGCCTTTATGGCTGACTCAAAATATAAGGACAGTGATTCATGACTTTTTTTTATAAATAGACTGAGCTATCTTTCTAGTTTGCTGGTTACCGACATAAGCGCTTTCGGCTAAGCTTAAAATAAGTCAAACTTACTTTTAAGTAATTTTATATCTCTGAACATTTTGGATATATTATTTTTTTCTAACTCAATAAGTAAAAACAGTAAAACATTTTTGACAATTAGGCACGAGTTACTTATTTTCAACTTTAATTAACATAGAACAAAGATAGTTATTACCTTGTCTAGTTTCATCCTTAATGTTTCTGTCCGCAGATGCAGACCTTTCCGAGGAATTGATTCCACTCGGTGAAAAGAGCAGTGTCAACGGATGGCATATCATTCAGTTTTCAGGTGGACCAAAGGCACCAACCAAGTTCAATCTCACTCTTTTCTGGACCAAAACCCGTGCTGCAATTACAAGTGACAATGAAAAGAAAGAGAATCTACTTTTACGAATTAGGACAGATATCGACAGACGGACACCACAAATCGAAAAAGTTCTTAAGAAGCTTCCTCTCTGGTGTTCTCTCTTTGGAAAGTCTACGTCTCCTCACACATTAGCTTTCTTGACTAGTCTACCAGTTGATTTCTAGGTATCTAGAACTCAACAGCAGCAAGAATCGTTTGATTGGATGCCAGTTCACAATTCTGACCAAACGTGAACAGTATTGTATACCAAACATACACTCTGTACACAACCCAGCTGGGTTTTACAATAATTGAGAAATGGTGTGAAGATAAGCAAGGTTTTATTTATGAAGAATATTGGTTAGGATTCTAATGTGTTTTCTTGGATCAGCTGTGGGGACATTTGGAATATATATAATTTACATGGATATTCTTCTGGCATTGCTAATATCACTTCAATGAAAAGTTCTTTTTTAATTATTCTTTGTAATTTCTAATTGAGTTTTACTTCTAAATGTCTTGCTCAAATCCCAAATTTCTTATTATTAAACCCATGTAACTTGACATACAAGATTCCTTACGATGTGCGTTGGCTGAATCTTCTTTTATATTTCTTATATGAACGGGCCAAAAATTAGTATTATTTCTGTAGTTTTGCAATGACAACTTTTAACTGTTCTTTTATTTTACCAAAATTAGTACAATAACTTCATGTAATATTCAGACCAGGAAAGCTTTAAAAAAAATTTGATAGGTAGTACTCATACCAACAAGGTGCA
>CADEPE010058498.1:0-10113 GCA_902829205.1 Fraxinus paxiana | reverse complement strand
TAATGTGCACCAAACACACTCTTCATATAATTTGGAATGTGTAGAATGAGGTCAATGAAAGGAACATTGATGTGAAGTTCTCAAGTTTATTATTCTTTGTTGATTCTTCATACTAAAACACTTATTCCTCGCCCATTGTAGGTACCTGATTTTCCTCAACCACTTTCTTGTTCACAGTGATTTCTGGCCACTGAACTCTACTTATTGTAGTGATGGCTTGGACTTGTTTTTTTGTAGGCTATTTCCCAAACCTTTGAGAAAATGGAACAGGTGGCACATAAGTTCGAACAGGGGTAGCAGGCTTGATTGATGGTGCCTCAATAATTGTATAATTTATAGCTTCAACTGCTAATGCTAGTTTTGAAGAATAGCCTACTGGTTCGGAAATTAGTCTCACTTTTGGTAATAAACTTAGCCACTAATTCTTCCAACGATGACTTCTTCTCTTATTGCTGAAATCCTTGTGAGTTGCCCAGAATCTAATATCCATGACCCTGATTATTAGCCCATGAGATGTTAGAATGCTTGCTCCAACTGAATTATACATGTTGGAGTAAAAGTTGTTCTATTGCGTTTAAAAATTTTGCGCGTAACTGATCTTCTAAGGCTGATACACATGTGTGGAGGCTAAAGGACAGTTTGCAGATATATGATTTACCCTACAACCCTCACACACCAGTGTTGGTTGGTGTACCATGCTCACATTCTGAGTTAGTTTCTCCAACTTCTTTGTTAGTACTTCTAACTGAGCTGCCAATGATATAACTGCATCTATGTTGTGAATACCCATTATTTTCTTTGGAGTTTCCCTTTTAGATGGCCACAAAGATTGATTTTCTACAATTTTCTCAAAGAGATAAAGACACTGTCTAAAGGTATATTCATTATTGATCTTCCAGCTGAAGCATCGACAATGTTACGGTATTTAGGTCGAGGGTTGAATAGAATATGCAGATC
Organism: Fraxinus paxiana; assembly: GCA_902829205.1. Lineage (NCBI taxonomy): Eukaryota > Viridiplantae > Streptophyta > Magnoliopsida > Lamiales > Oleaceae > Fraxinus > Fraxinus paxiana. Next base: position 9,156 of record CADEPE010058498.1, on the reverse strand, counting down.
TTAGCATGTTTAGGAATGTCCGAATTGGGGCACTTTCTAAAGTAATTTTTAATCTTTCCCATGCTTTTGGATAGCTTTCGAGGTCCTTTTGCTTGAAATTATGGACTTCATTTCTAATCTAATAGACTCGAGAAAGCCGAAATAATTTCAAGATGAATTTTAGTACCATGTCATTTTATGAAACAGTGCTTTCCTGAAATAGTGAGATTAGCCATTCTCATACACTTTCCTTTGAAGTATGAGAGAATAGGCATAGTAAAAAAAGGTCGCTAACATGCCTTCTTGACTGATCACCTCGCAAAGCATTAAGAAGACTTAAAAATGCTCATGAGGGTTTTTCAGTTGGTTATCTAGGGAACTTGATGTCGTGATGATTTTGAAATAAGTTGATGATGTCAGGTCTAATGTGAAAATTGGCATGCCAAAAAAGTGGATAGATAATAGCCAATTGCACACGAATTGGAGCGAGATTCACATAATCCCGTATTAATACTTCGTCATGGTTGACAAGTGCTCTTTGTAGAACTAGCTATGATGGTGGATCTGGTGGTAATTGAATTTGGTTCTGGTTTTGATTTTCTTCCATATCTCTTGCTTCTCTCTATTCTCATCTTTGTTGTTTGAAGTTCTTTCATTCTCGGGATCCAATAGTAGGAGTTCGATTTTTCTTAAAGTCTTGTATAAAATGCCAAAAAACAAACAAAAGAGATTATGTGTGTAATTAATAACCTAAAACAAATAAAAAGACTCGAGTCCTATATAAATTAATAAATTCAAATTAAATACTTTACTCCCTGACAACGGTGCCAGATCTTGTTAGGTAAAATCTCGCAAGCGTACAGAATCGTTGACAAGTAATAGAATTAGTTAGTTGAAAGATCGTCCAACATAGAATAAATTCTAATTCAAGCGTACCATTTTCATACGGAATTAGAATTATGTAAAATAAAAGATGGTTTAATTTGATTTATGCTAAATTAATCTAAGAAAGTTATAAAAGTTTGGTTTTTTATTAAATTATGGATGATTGTATGGATTTGGGGTCCGTCCATTGCTATCTATTTCAATTCTTAATTATGTAATCTAGTCATAGTCATGTGCTCTTGACAATCAATAAAACTAATGTATTTAACCTTTTTTAAAGATAAATTAATTCTATTCTAATCATGACCCGAGTATATTTCTAGTACGAATTCGAGTGATTAGAATGTATTAAATTTTAGATTATCTATGTAAGCTATTAGTTCAACCCTAAAATCACCTAATAGGTTGCTACAATAATAATTAAAGTAATAAATAACACAACAATTGATGACGGAGAAAACCCTTAACTCGATAAAAATTTCGGGACCAAGCCAATAGTTTTCATTGTAGACAATAAGAACTTATAGTATGATCCAACCTAGAAAACTTACGAAACTCGCCGATCTAATTCCTACAATCTTCAAGACCCGCTGGAACGTGCTTCACTCACACTTACTCCCGATCTTCTGAAATTGTCTATCTCATTTGGATCACCAAGAACATCTCGTTCTTGTACTCTTCCTGTGCTTCTGATCCAACCTCCCTCAAACTTCAACAATCTCTAAAGGCTATTGAGAAAGTACATTTCTGATGCTATCTAGAAAGTGAGTGTTTTTTATTATTTGAATTAAGTGTTTTTTCCAAACTTGCGACTGATTGATCTCAAGAATAAAAAGTTTAATCTCAATAATTAGACGTATTCTTAGATCTTGGAATAATGTTATGAAGATATAATATAATGATCAACCACACACAAAAACGTATTGGGCATTGAGTATCTATAATAGGAGGTGTTCGGGTAGTATATGATAGATAAAACTCTTGAAAAACACAAACTAGAGTTTCTCGGACAAGCGAGCGAGAAGTGTGTCACTTGAGCAAGAGACGGGCGACAATAATTTTGCTATTTTCGCTCGAGCGTCAGCTAGTGACAGGCCAGCGTAAGTCCAACAACTCTTTGTTCTTGTTCCATACTAGAACCCAAAGACTCCTAATTTATCTATACAACCCTTCAAAAGACTCATTGACTTTTACAATTCTTTTATAACAATCTTTTTATAATAATCATTTTTTCTAAAACAATTGTCAATAAAACATAAATCCTAACAATCTCCCTTTGGCATTCTATGACAAAACTATACAATACAAGTGAAGGACGTAAAAACAAACTAATCTACCCAAACTCATATTGAATGTATGTCTCTTGCATTCCTTGAAACCTGTTTTCCTGAAATCAATAACTCAAATACCACGTGTAAACGCACGTGATATAGGAAATATAATAATTGAAACAGATTATCATAAATATGCTGGCTAGATTTAGAAGTAATACTAGTGTTAATCAAAACACCAATTGAAACATTAATATCACATAATATCAAAACTCAAAAAGCTAAGCATTCAAAGAAAAACAAAAATCCAAATACTATCATCTCCCTCTTATTGCAAACTCTCCAATGCCATCATCTCTCCTCCCTTTTGTTACAAATGACGAAGGAAACTATAACAATAATATATAATAACTCAAAGATACAGTTGATAGCATGCACAAGCATAATCAATGATCAGTAAACTTTCATACTTACTCAGTTCAAGTCTAAATGGAGTAAATTGTATAAGTGACTTTTTTGTGTTAAGTGCCACTAATGCCTTGTAATCAAAACTCCAAATCTTAAATTTGTGAGAAAGAACATGATAAACATCACTATTAAATAAGTTTATTCTCTTACTAATGTAAGTCATACCAATAATACATATTAGGCCTTATAAATAAATCTCATTTTTTTATATATATTATTTTTTTTTTCTCCCCGACTTTGAGCATACATTTTCGCACAATTTATATTTTTTTTAACCTTGTCATTTTTCTTTTCAATTTTCCACATCTTATGTATAGATTCTTCTCTATTAAGCGACTAAAATGATCCATGTAACGAATTTTGGGCAGATAACTCCAAGTCAGTTGACCATAGGGTATCAGGTTATGAGAAACCCCTCAAACTTAATTACTCGAGTCAAGTAGGTTTTGAAATAGAGTATAAGATGAATCAATTTTTTTTTTATTTAAGGGCATATACTAGAGTTAAGGTCTACTCAATTAAGGTCAATCCACGTTCAATGTCACCTTACCAACATATGACAGCTATCACAAATCTCACACACGCGGTCAAGACTCAATTACAAAATTATAGTGTGTGTAGTGTAGATAGTACATGAAGAGACCTATACTAAATACTCCATATAAACATAAACAAAGTAATAAAAAATATGATACACCACATCAATTACACTCATACTTAGTCACACCTCACACGTTCAAGTAAATCATATATCGTATTGTAGAAAAAAATCCCTTCTTTTTCAAATTTTCAGTTTTTTTAAAAGAAAAAATCAAACTACCTAAACATAAAAAACAACCAAAAAATGAGATGCATGCAATGATAAATAAATCACAATTAATAAGCATAAGCATGCATCAAAAACACCTAATCAATTAGGTACACAAATGCTCTTACTTTTAAGAGTACCATGATCAATTTCAAAAAATTTCAGATCACTCTTTTTAACTCAAACTTACTAATGGAAGACTTAGTCCCTGTTTGGTTCAGATTAAAATCCGATTTTAATCTAAGTCAAAGTCAAACAATCAATATTAACTACATTTTTCACGGGTTCCACAACTTTTCAACCACACATTTCAAAAACTTCTATCACAATCTACTAAAATTCCAATTTTAATCTACAACAAACACCCTCTTATTCCAAGTCAACTGTGTCATTAACTTGGTCAAATGACTCACTTGATTAGTAAGGAAGTAAATTCGATCATTAAAATCTCAATTTTTAAATTTAGTGAAATTCTCTCGGGTAAAGATCTCAGGATTTTTCTGACAATCTTAGACTCGAGAATTCTCTCACCTAGGTTAAAGTTAGAATTAACTATGTCATTCGAACTTGCATAGAAGTCATCGAAGGTCTTATCATCATTTATCCTAATTTCTTCAAACCTAGCGGTCAACATCTGTAACATAGAATTCTTAACAGCCTGAGTTCCCTTACGCGTGGTCTGTAAAGTATCTCAAACCTCTTTAGCAACATCATACGTAGACACACACCTAAATTTTTCAGGTGATACAACCATTAATAGAGCATGAAGCCCTTTACTATTCTAATTATACTCATCTAAATCTTTCTTAGACCAAATTGAAATATTACTACGCCTGCAACTATAGTAGATGGGTCCAAACATTTACTGTGCTTAACCAAATACGCTCATCCATAGATTTCAAGAAGGCTCTCATTCTAAATTTTCAATAGACATAGTTACTGTTATCAAAATATGGCGGGACAGATAAAAAACTACTCGTCTAGAAAACTAGGATTATGAATCGAATTTGGGCTCTGATACCACTTGTAAGTTACTAGTTCAACCCTAAAATTACCTAATAGGTAAATGACATAGAATTAAATTAAAAGTAACAAGTCACTTTTTAATTATTCTAACCATTCAGTCAATCAAGTCGATTTTATCATATGTTGAATCGCCACAATAATAATTAAAGCAATAAATAACACGAGATTTGATGACGGAGAAAACCCTTAACTAGGTAAAAACTCCGGGACCAAGTCAATAGTTTCTACTAAGACAATAAAAACTTACAATATGATCCAATCTAGAAAACCTGCTAGACTCGCTAATTTAATTCCTACAATCTCCAAGACTCGTTGAAACGCGATTCACTCACACCATGCTCCCAATCTTCTGAAATTGTCTATTTCCTATGGATCACCAAAAACGCCTCGTTCTTGTACTCTTCCCGCACTTCTGGTCCAACCTCCCTCAAACTTCAACAATTTCTAAAGACTACTGAGTAAGTACCTTCTTAATGATATCTAGGAAGTTGATGTTTTGAATTATTTGAATTCGGTATTTTTTCCAAACTTGTGGTTGATTGATCTCAAGAATAAAAAGTTTAATCTCAATAATTGAAGGTGTTCTTGGATCTTGGAATGATGTTATAAAGATATAGTATAATGATCAACCATACACAAAAACGTATTGGGAATTGGGTATTTATAATAGGAGATATTTAGGTAGTATATGATAAATAGAGCTATTGAAAAATGCAAACTAGGATCTCCCGGACAACTCCATCGGTCGAGCGACGGGTGGACGACAATGATTCTATTTTTTTGCTCGATCATCAGATAGGTGACATGCAAAGCGTAAATCCAGTAACTTTTTCTTCTTTTCAATACTCGAATCCAAAGGCTCTTAATTCATCTATACAACCCTCCAAAAGAGTCATTGACTTTTACAACTCTTTTATAACAATCATTTTGTAATAATTCTTTTGCTTAAAGAATTGTCAATAGAACATAAATCTCAACAATCTACATGATTGACATGTGATAAATGTTATTCCTAATATCTATTATACATATTTCAATTTTGTGTCTAAACTTATTTTGAGTCTCCCAATACTTTAACAAGCAACTAGTTATCTAACTGATGACCAAACAATTACATAATGCAATATGTATGGAAAGTTAATCAAGAAATACAAGAAATACTAAACTACTAGTCTTGAATTTCATCTCATCCTATACAAAAACAGATTTTCCCTAACATGATTTTATATAAATTACAAAAAGAATGATGGAAAAATATCATTCGGATCATGAAAGAGTGTAAGAAATCTTGTTTTTCAATTCCAATGTTGAATTCTTCAAAATCTTGATGTAATTGACCTTCAATTCTTGTTAAGTTTGATCTCCTTTCTAAAAAGTGCTGATTTTTCATCTTGTTCTTGATAAATTTGATGATATTATTGTGTAAAAAGAGGCAAAAGAGAGTTCCTCCAATTTGTTGCCCTTGTCTAGTATTTATAGGAGTCAAAAACCTAGTAAAAATTGTGTCTAAAGTGGTTTCCAAGAAGAATTTTGATTAAGGAAGGACGTTGCATGTCTGGCCCACGATTATACTTGCGCGCTCACACCATGTAACTAGCCAAACCCACGCCGGCTATTGAAAATGCTCTCGGTTGATTTTTTAACAAGCTAGCGCGATTAGCCTTTGAGTAGCCGTTAATATTTTGATCATAACTTTCTCTCCCGATATCCAATTAAGGTGATTCAAAGTGCGTTGAAAAACTAACTCAAATGGTTACAATTCTTCTAACAACAAAAGTTCTTCAATTCGAACGTTTACTATATAAAAAATGGGTCTCAATTTTGGGCTGAAAATCTAAAATATAACTTTTTTGGATGGAAATTGATTTGTAAAAATACTTTATTGAATATTTGTATTTGATTTCCAACTGTATTTGTATTTGTAAAAATACAATTCTTCTAACAACAAAAGTATATTTCACTCATTTGCTTTCCAATTGTATCCAATTGATTCTATGTGATTTTCAACCATTGTTTTATGGTTCAAATTAACTATTGAATATTTGTAATTTGCCCCCCTAAACTTTGAATTTTTTTCATTTTTCGTCCATTTTCGCTTCTCTCTTCCAATTTCACTAATTTACATTGAGTTCAACATAAAAAGTATAATTAACACATATTTAAATATCTAAATCACTAACAAATATTTCAGTTTAATGGCGTAAATAAGTTTACAAAATATACTTATCAATTTGACACGACTAAGAAAATGTAGGCTTTTGTTTGGTGGGAACTTGGGCAGTGGGCACTTATATGCTATTAAAAATTTAAAATTAGTGATAATTAGGGCTTGTACCTAATTTCCACACCCCCCCCCCGCCCCCCCAACCCCCCCCCCACCCAGAATTTTTTTCAAAATTAGTATTTAAAATATTGCATAATCATATTTTTCCTTTAAGTATATTACAAATTATGTCAATTAATTTACAACATTCTAAACATTTTTTTTTCTATTTTCAGGGATCTAATCTAATCTTTCCATAATTTATGGGTGTATTTCACAGTATCTGAAAATCTTTATATATAAAAACTGTTTCGTGTTATTTTTCTCTCGTTATCATAATATATATTAAAATCTTATCTCCAGATGATTAAAGACATTTGCAGCCTATACTCAAAACATATTTATTTTGGCACTAAATTAACTTGTTTACCTTCTTGTCTCTAATCATCTCGATGATCGTAGTCATTTGCATCCTATAATCAAAAGTTATTTATTTTGACATTAAGGGCGTGTTCGGTAGGGATTAAAATCGGATTAAAATTGAATAACTAGCCGTTATTGTTGACTTTTATTAGACGAGTGAGACCTAATAACGGCTATATTTTCAATTTTAATTGAATTAAAATCTATACCAAACAGGCCCTAACTTATTTATCTATGTATGTTACTTTGCATTATCACCATTAATTGTGATCAAATCCCGACGTGGAATGTTGATTGATTTATTAATCTAAATTATGAAATCTTTTTGTGATACATATGTTGTTCATATCTACTTTGAGGTTGATGTAACTCATTGTTAATTCAATGATTTTTAAAAATTAGGATTCCCATATTGTTATCGAGATTGATAATCTTGAATTTGAATTTTCCATTTTCCCAGTCTAAGAAAATCTGTTAAAAGAGGAATCTATGTAATTTTAGGTTTTTAAAAGAAATTTTAGTATTAAATAAGATGCGGCTAAAAAGTTGATTACATACGTAAAGATTCCATCAAATAATTGGTTGGGCTGTGCAAGTTCTCTTCTTGTTGAAAATGGGTTGGGCTTGATACAGGGTGTGCTTCTTTCAACTGATTGAGTCCATTTAAATATGAGGAAGAGGAAATTACAGCCTCACCTATTTTTAAGTTTCTATTTTTAAAAATACAGAATCAACTTTATAATTACATAAATAAAGTTTTAATTAATAATTTTTAAATTGATTTTTATTTAAATCAATCCTACACAAATTCAACCCTAATTATTTCATTCTCTCTCATCTCTCTCTCTCTCTCTCCCTCCCTAACCTATTATCTCTCCTCCCCTCTCTCTATCCATGCGCCGCCATCCGCTGCACCATCACCACGGCACCACCTCGTCGGCACCACCACCACCTCTCTTCTCCCTCATATCGTCGGACCACAGTGGCTGCAGCGATCCGTGAAAGAAGAGACGTAATACGGTACTGCGAGCGGTGTGCTGCGGTGCAGCGATCCGTGAACGAAGAGGCGATCGAAATTTGTAGTGACGACATCCATCCAACCACTAGAAATCTCAGTGGTGCTGCGAGCAGCGTGCACAGAGGGTGGTTATTTTTAGAAGGGGGTGCACAGCGGTGCCACGAGCGGTGTGCACAAAGGGCGGTGATGCGAGGGGCGTCAAGGCTTTTTAGTTGTGGTTGTTGCAATAGTTTAGTACGAGTGTAGGTTGAGGCAAAAATGGGGCAGTGTTGTGGTGGTGTTTTTGGGCGACGGTGGTGGATCTGTGGTAGGCGATGGTGGCGGATCTGCGATGGATATGTGGCAATGGATTTATGGCAGTAGGGGATATGCGATGGATATGTTTTGGTCGTTTTTTGTTATTATTGTGGCAGTGGTTGTGGTTGTGGTGGTGTTGTAGCGGGGTGAACGGCGATGGTGGTGGTTTTTTTTGTGTTGTGGTGCAAGTGGAGATTCAGGTGGTTGTTTTTTGTGGCGGTGGTTGTGGTGGTATTGTGACGGTGGCGACAGTGGTGGTTTGGGTAGTGTTGTGGCAAGGGCGTGGGTGGGGTAGTTTTTGTGACCAATTATTTTGATTTGTGACCAAATATTGGTTGAGTATCGAGACGGGGGTGGGGTGTTTGGTGTATGTGACCGGCATTTTGGATCATTGTAACTCATTATTAATCCGTGACCTTAAATTTCGATAATTTGTGACAAAAAAATTTGGAAATATGTGACATATCGATAAATCGTGATCTATAATTTTTTGATCCGTGACTAATGAATTAAATTGTGACTTATAATTTTTTTAATTTGTGACCTCGAAATAATTTGTGATCAATTAATTTGATGGGTTTGTGATCGTAAAATAAGTTATGTGGCTTATAAATTTTGTGATTTGTGACCGATGAACGAATTGTAACATTTAAATTTTTAATTTGTGACCGATGAACGAACTGTAATCTATAAATTTTTTGAATTGTGACTTTAAAAT
>CADEPE010058490.1:0-19515 GCA_902829205.1 Fraxinus paxiana | reverse complement strand
ACCATTAATCATAAAAATGTAACTTTATTATCTTTATTTAATAAAAATAAATAAAAACCTAATTTTTTTAAACTAAAAACCTGATTTTTGAACTTAAAACTTTAAACACCTTACTTTTAAATTTTTCCCTATTTTTTGCTACTTATATAAACTTAAAAACAAACTACAAATTATATTTAGTCCTCACTTCTTTTACAATTTCTTTGACTTTTCTACTAAACAACACATTACAAATCACACATTAACGGTTATCCTTCTCTGATGGTTGCAAAATTTTAGACCCACCAAACACAGAACTGTATTATGCCTTTCTTCATGCAACACATTTCAATCAGATTTCCATAGACACCCAGCAAAAAATGAAATGCGTCCATGTTAAACACATCACACCACACATGTTCTGAATAATTACTACCAATCAATAAAGAAATTATGACATGACAATCAACAGGAAATTCGTTACCTCGATTAAACCAAGCAACGCGATATGATTTTGGGTGTGGTTCTGGTTGTAGCTCTTAACATCTTGACAACCTTGGTAGACAACATTCTCACAACTTCCCTAGTAAATAATGAAATAGAAAATTGTCTCTTGACTGTGCAAACCAGTATATTCCCCCTTTTTCATGTACATTTTGCCATCTTAACATCTTGAAAACCTCGGTAGACACAACATTCTCACAACTCCCCTAGTCAATAATGAAATAGAAAATTTTCTCTTGACGGTGCAAGCCAATATATTCCCCCTATTTCATGTACATTTTGCTTTTTGGGGGACAATCACATTTTAGATCATGACTTATAATCCTATAGCCTTTCCCTTGACAACTAAAAGATGGTGCTGCACAGCTAATTGTCCTCATCACCCGGGCTATCTCATGGCCAAGGCCTGACCAACATTACACCCAACCAATTCTAATGTAACATCTTCTTCCACCTAGACATAAAAATTAGGAGCACCACCTTAACCAATCTCCTCACCTTCATCCAACTAGAATTTTTTTAGCTTTTCAATTTGGACAAGATGCCTGATGATGGCTGCAAGCACCACACGGAAAACACAGCAAATTGCTACCTCCCGAGCAGCTGATGGAGGAACTGGATCCACCGAAGGCGTGTTGCTACTGCCAGTGCGCCAAGGGTGGATGTGGGTAGTGACATGAGCCACTCCGGATGACACTTATGGACCTGAAATATATGATGTATGCCGATGATGGATACCAACTAGAGGTCCAATATACCATCAAGGCTACTAATTATGCAACTTATTTTGATTTATTTTTAAGAAACATTCGCCATTATCTTCCGTGTAATTTGGACTAAACAACTTGAAATAAAATTGAACCTATCCCAACAACAATGTTTACAACTAAATGAGATCATTGGCCTGGCCCCTTCAATAACCACAAGATAACAATGCAATAGAAACCAACTGAATTTTAAAGATTTTACTATTTAAACAAAATAAACTATACATATTAATACGAGCCCACCTAGCTATTTACACGTGATGCAAAAATGATAATAAAAAAATTAACATTTGTCCCAAAATAATGACTACATGCTCTATAAAATGAGTCATGCAAAATAGCCTGTTCATGTGGCTTCGACTCTGGTATCAAAAGTCTCTATCTCCAAAAGCTGCGTAAAAACTCAATTGCTACTAAAAATCCCAATTCTAATCCTTCTCCATTTCCCTTTCTTTCCGAGTTGGATAAAGCTCTCATAATATCAATTCCTTAATCGCAAATCACATTTACACATATATATTCAAAAGGCCCATGTAATGCCATTGAATTTCATATTTCTCCTTTCTTCTTTAATTATTTTAAACCCTTTTTCCATTTCATGTATTTACGAGTATTCTAAAATGCGTGCATACGTTTGAAGCATTTTCGAAATGCCTCTCATATGGAGTATGCACGTGATAATGTGGTCAACCCATTTCGTTGACCATATGCATGCTTAAACACCAAAATCCACATACATTTGTGTTACAAATTATGCCAAATTAGCCTAGCAAAGCGCAACCCATTTTTATAACTTAAAAAATACAAATTTAGCCCAACAAACATCAAATTAATCCAAATCATCCAAGCCTAAGAATTATATACAACAATACATAGGATTTTGACCTTTTAACAAATAAAAAATTAAAACAAATTTTAGTAGAATTGCACAATACTATTATGCCAAGCCCGAGCCCTCTTCTTTTTCAACCTTCCTCTAGTTTTACTAGCAAGTGATGTTAATAATGCTCAATCTTGAATTGTTGGTGATTGTGATAATGAGGAAGAGATTAACATTGATATCTTACCATTTATAAGAGTTAATAGAAATTCTCGAGCTGGAACAAGGGAGCCGGGATACGAAAGATGATTTGAATGAAGAAAACGAGATTTAATTGGAATCTGATGGAAAGTTACATAATAATTTATTTTTTAAGTCGGTGATCATGTTTAATCTAATTTTAGAAACCTATAAATATCAAGTAATTGTAGTATTTATGATTTTGAGTAATATGTTTTTATTGAAAATGTGAAGAATATGTATAACTGTAATATTTAAAATTTTGAGCAATATAACTTTTTAAAAAAATTAAAGAATATATAAAGTTCAAAGAATGCATTATTTTATTTATTTATTAGTTTAGAATATTTAAAATAATATTAAAAATTGTAAAATGCATAATTACGCGTATGCTTCGCATTGGCATGTATATGCTTGATGCTAGAACGAAATGCAGTGTCACGTATTACGCATTTTAGAACCTTGGTATTTACCATCTTTTTTCCCATTTCAATACAAACTTTTCAAAATTAGTTTGCCGACTTTTTTCTTTTTGGGCTAACTTCGACTATTTTAATATGTTGACCATGATATTAGAGGTATGATGTTGCTTGAACCACTTTCTGCTGTGTGACCCTGCTACCAACGAGGGTTATTAATTAGCACCCGCGGAGGAAGGTCAGCTCTGCGAGCTACTGGTTGAAATTTTTGCAGTTGACAATCCCCCACCAAGCATGCAGCTTGTTTCTCTAACAACAAAGCCCGTTGATGGGCTTCAGAAATTGATTGCAGTGCGAAAAGATAAAAAAACATCCTCAAATTCTATAAAGTATGGCGGCTGACGATGAAGAAACCCTGAATGTCTATATATTGTTAAAAACAACCAACCACAGATAGAATTCAACTGAGAAATAATTTACAAAGGAAGAAAACCCTAGGATAAATAAAAAGAACAAGTTTCCCTTTTGTAATTAAAAGCTGACGATTATTTAACAGAAGTAAAGCTGAAACTTAAATAAAGGCACTAGACACCTGGAAGTTATTTGGCATCTGTGCCCTGATGTTTGTGCTCATCCTGTCCTTCCACATAATTTAAGGCCAATATTTGTACGCCATCAATTCCCCATGAAGCTGGAGTATGCGTTAAGCATCCGTGCATGCTGTAAAATGTAACAAAAATGAGTACACCTCTCTTCTTTCAAGACTTATATACAAAAGTAGATTTTTTTCCTTAGGCAAGTAATAAATTTAGAATGCATCCCTCCTTTGTTCCAATTATTTATATTCATAGACCAGGTAGATTTAATTCCATATCCCCTACCTAGGTAGCCGTTGATTTTTTTTTATAAAAAAGGGAAACAATCACCTCTTCTTTCAATAATGCATTTTCCATTCTTAATTTCAGTAGATTATGTTGCCTCACTTCTTGGCCAAGATGTGGACCAACGCAAGTCGGGCAGATGATGTTATTAAGTGCCTCTTTCATTGCTGAATTCTCACAGTGCAATCTTTCATTTTCAGATCGAAGGGTGCTATTGTCTGCTCTCTCATGTTGAGCCTGAAATATATAAAATACTCAGTGTTAATTATCAGCAATGAAATGGGAGACATGAATATATTAGCATAAATCAACCATATATATATAGCACCTTCATCTGAGTTCTTTTATTTTGAAACCAAAACTTTATCTGATTGGGATCAAGTGCAAGTTCTCTACACAATTGTCGCCTCTGATTCTCATCTGGTTTTGGACATTCCTTAAAGAACCTGCATAATTGCCACCAATCATGAGAAAAATATTCACGTTTACAATTGAATAAATCAAAAATAATTCAGGATGAAAATCTAACACAGTTGAACCAACTACTTAGTTCTGTACATATGCAGCCACGAGCAAAAAAGCTCAATATTAACTACTGCATCAAGAAAGTCGTAACCATGACCTATTATAAGGGATATGGAATCTCTTTTACTTTATGCAAAAATTACCAACACTTAATAATCTTCAATGACTAGAAAATGGAACCGTATGAAAAAACTAACACTCAAAATAGTAAGCCTTGTCTTAATTTGGATAGCTTTATTAAAAAAATAAAAAATAAAAAATAATAAAAACTAACAAACAAACAAAAAATTTTAAAAAAATTATAAATCATCCATAAGAAAATCAAGTGTACTTATTTTAATCTTACGTTTCAAGTTGTTGTATTTGTTGTGTTGAGTGTCGACGGCATGGTTTCTTACCCCTCCGAGAGTTTGAAGTCTGTTCATCGCCTGATCCACTTCCACCATACCCAGAATTCATTGATTACAGTTTTTCTACTGCTGTCAGAGAAAGTTTGGCAATGTGAGAAGTTTCAGCCACACACAATGAATATACAAAATGCACATTGATTTTCTTGCTGGTTTCAGTTTAGATATATGTATTCACCACTTTGTCATATAATTAAGTTCAAAATTACAGGAAGTTAAGAATGCACCTCCTTCAGATATTTGAGAAATAAACTCCAAAATATTCAGGGATGTAATTTTTATTTCTTTGTGTGTAGTGCATAAATCAGCAATATATATAAAAGAATATGGAGGCAGTAGGGTTTTGTATTGGTATGTAATTGGTCATGAGTAGAAGTTGACTTGAGTGTGAAACAACTAATAAAAACACAGCCACTTTATGGTAGTAATTAAAGCAAGGATACCGTAATAAATATGGATGGAGACCACGGTAAATGTAACTAATTATATAAAACACCAACCTTTCTTCACTCATCATTCCTATTTATTTCATTAGCTTATTAGGTGGATTCATTTATTAAATCTGAATCACTCTTGCCTTGGATATGAAAATTAATATGATAATCATGCTCTATTAAGTATCTGCATTAATGATTAATCCACTAATAATAAATAATTACATTAATAAATTCAAATTCATTTTCATTTTGACAGACATGATGTGTACAAATTTAAAATGCCTAACAACATTTACTATCTGTGTGTCCTTAGTATCTCATGTGAGTAAAAATTATTTATGCTGAATTAATATAATTTCTTTAATTATGTGGGGACTAATAATTTAATAGATTAAGCCTATTTGCGTAAGCTATACCATAATTATTCTTGCAATTTTCTCGTCAAAATGTTCTTGGTAGCAGCACATTGCAAATATTTATATTGAAAACCATCAAATATACACGACAAAATTGACCTACAAATGCTTTTCACTTTTCGGGTCGACCAAAAACACAATGTACATAATTTGTAAAAGAAATTTCCTTGTGTTCATTTCATTTCTCTTTGTACTTGCTTTTAATTAAGTTATGATAACACTACAAAATTGTAGCTTTACGAAGAGTTTTTCGTCGCTCAAACCATGAAATTCGTTGTTAGAGAGAGGCACCAATGGAATATTTCCAACTGATATTATTTTACTATTTTGGGGTGCTTGAATGTTTCAAATGGAAAACCATTGGAAATATTTACCTACGGACCTTCTACAGGTAAAAGCATGGACAGAGCACGGAAATTTTCATGACAAGGTTCTTTTCTTGTTGAGGATTAGCGAGATTTTCATTATTCTAACCTTCTCACAAATAGATATTTGGTTGTTGCTTCCAACTTGGATTGTATATTTGCTCACACTACAAGAAACTATGGATTTTCCCGACCAGATTTTCTTGACCAACCAAAAATTAGTCAGCGAAAATACTCTTTTAGTGACTAATAAATTTTTTTAGTCGGGTATACCTTTGCCAACAAGTTTTTCCTGACAAAATATAAATAGTCAATGAAAATCATCTTTTTGTCAACCAAATATTCCCTACCAATCTAAAATTAGCCACCGAAAACATTACTTACGTACCAAAAAATATTTCTAATAGGCCTAGACTATACATATTTGCCAACCACAATAAAATGGGTTGGTGGATATTTTATATTTTGGCCCAAATATTTGATGGCATCTTACCATTAACCGACCAAGCTAATAGTAGTCGGCCTAGATAAGCACATTTGCCGACCAATTTAAAAAGGTGGATGAATGTCTTATATTTTTCCCAACTTTTTTGGTGGGAGATTTGACGCCTTAATATTTACATGCTAAGAAAATTATTAGTCGACTGACGAGATACAATTGCCGAACATATGAAATGGGTCGGTAAAATATTTTTTAGGCCAAAAGTTCTGGTAGAACCAATACATTTACTGACCACAATAAATAATAGTCGGCCTAGTCGAGGCATAATTACTGACCACGTGAAATGGGTCGGTAAATATCAAACTTTGGGCCAAAATTTCTGGCGAGTGCGCAGGATATACTTGGATTTTGAGACCCAAAAACATTTGGCTATAGCTAGGTCAAGAAGTGTGTTTGAGTACATACATTATTCACAATAAAGTTTTATTTTGTAAAAACGAATATAAATTTCTTTGATGTGTTTCAAACATAAAGAAGAGAAAAGAAAATATAGTGAGTAAATAATACACTATTTCCATTGTATTTGATCAACAAATCCTTAATTCTATAGAATACAAATTTGGATCCAAAAGAATTTGAAACTTTTCAACTTTTTATGATATTATTGAAGAAAAAAGATCCAAGAGTCCAATCCCCCAACACTTAAGAGTCAAGGTGTACGCTGAAGCTTTGCTGGTGTTTTCTCCTAAAAAATCGAATTGATTGAAATTCAAGTTAGTGCTTTGATTAGAAATAAATCTGGAGCTAAATAAAATAAATGTATCCCTCATGAAAATAATTAATTAAAGAACAATAAAGGTAATGAAATAAGATAACAATTAGTTAAAGCCTTGATTTGAGCTTTTCATCTTATCAACTTCATGAGTTGATGACTTTTATGAAGACCACAATGAGATAATTATACTATTTATTCATTACCCCAATATTAGGCATCATATTTTGGTCCTACAATTGTTCTTATTCCCAATTCTAATGGAAATTTCACCTCAATTGCCTTGCAAGTGTTTTTTAGGTTTTACTCTACCATTCCTACAGACAAATAAATATCAGTCTAAACTTCATATTATCAATTCTATATACAAAGGCTAATAATCACCATAAAGAAAGAACATGACAAACACAATGTCCAGAAAATTCTCATCATACTAGTTAAGTTTACTGTTTAAGCTTAAAATTAGTAATGTATTTGTTCACAAGAAGAGCTCAATGACCACCAATTTGACATTTAAGGCAGAAGTGTATTACTAGTCCTAACATTATCAATTAGTAATATACTTTTATGTTGAACTTCAATCAATTAGTAATAGCGAAAGAGAGAAAACTTAAGATTAACCTGTGGTTTGGCTCTGCAGCTTGGGTTCCAAAGCATACAAAGTGCAAACAACAATATTATTATATTAGTTCTTTTATGCCAAAGCTATGCAACCAATGTTCAAAGGGTCAAGTTATTATCACACCAATGTTCTGTCAGTAAACATTATCCCGTTACATAAGACGAGCACAAATAACAACATGACCTCTATCAATCCAACTCGGAGAATTTAAGAGCTACTTTAATTTTTTGAACTGTGGAGCTTATAAGAGAGTGCACAGTGGCCACTGACTCCATTTGTTGTTGCTCTGAAAGTGCGTTGTAACACACTAGTATTTGAAAAGCAATTGTCAAGAGTGAACCACTGGAGTTACTCATGTTTGAACTGCTTGACCCTCCAATTGCCTCATGATCGAGGCGGCCATCACTAGAGATTATATATCCAGATGGAAGTATAGGAATTATCGTAGTGTCTTCACCATTCACAGCCGAGGTGATGGATTGTAAATCTATTGGAGCATAGATTATAATTGCTCCTAGGGAGTCAATGCTACTTTCTTGGAGCATCAGCATCTTGTTTTCCTTGGGTGCATATGGCTGTATATAAATCACAAATACCTTTGTGGTAAGAAAATAATTGGTAACTCAATTAAATGCATTTTCATAAAAATGTAATTTTATAATCAATTATTTGCATGAGGTTGGCACAAAGTCTTGATCTTTTATATATAACTTTCTTAATTATTCTGAGATTTCTCATTGAGTTTAAGTCATTACATGTAAAAGGTTGTAATCAAACATAGAAGCAAAAATCATCACATTTTAATGATATATAGCAGCTCAGACACACATGAGTTGCACATCAACAATATCTATAGTTAATGTTATTTTCATTTATAAAATACATAGTTTGGGACAAGTTATAACTGAGAAAACAAATACGACGGGAAACATACTTTACCTTCCAGTTTGTCTAAATTACAGGTGCTGCCTTATAGTTTTTATACAGATTACTATTGTATAGTCTATGCATACACCATACAACAAATAAATACTCTATAGACAATATGATTTTTGCAAAGCACGAAAACATATTCCTATTTGTAAATTTATTTCCCATGTAAAATCTGAGCTTTAGATCATCTTAATGCTATAACTAGTCTAAAAACTTAATCTATTGCTCATGACATTTTTTTTCAAATTTATGTTGTAAAAAACTTCTAATTTACTGGTAATGCAAGCCAATAAAAATGCTATCAAGCTTCTAGTAGTTCACAAATATTTCACACCTTTTTCCTATATCAGTATTTGGATCTATATTAAGCAGAATAGAAGAATCTTTTGTCAATTATAAGTCATAAGTTGAGTGCACATGAATTGCACACTGCTTAATGACTCTATTAAAACTTCAGAGTCATATTTATGTTAAATGCCAAAGCATTGTACATTAATTAGCCACACGTTGAATGATGGTTCTTTTCTTTTGCTGTTTATATTTAATTTTTTCAAGAAATTAGATAAAATACTTTGAGAAGGCCGTAAATTTATAAAACAAATATTGAAATACTCTATAGCACTAAATATAGCTAAGTAGAAAGAAAGTAACTTGGATGATAGAGATACAATTTCCAGGATGTGTTCCAGTTGAGATGTGTGCAATCTCACTAACAGGACTTCCGTTGGATAAAACGTCCCACTGCAATAAAATGGATTTCTTTAGAAATTTCTATAACCTGCTTTAACTTTTTAAATTAAATTGAATAATATTATTCAAGTATTTAGAAAAATTTATTAACTATGTATACCTCTGCTCTTTTTTTATCATCTTTGAAGAAGTTAAAGAGATTCCCAGGTGAGAGGGGAAGCCACAGAGAGGTGGCTGCGCCGACGATCAAGCCATTCGGTTGGCCTAGACCATTGCTTTGTCTAAGAGAGACTCGAATTCCACTGTTGTTCCATTCTGATGTGTGGGGAAAAGCTAGATTGCATGACATGCTTAATATTTCAGAGAACATCTTGATCATTCTGTGAGAAAGTTGCATTAAATTTCTCCGGCCTTCAGCTGAGTCTATCACTAAAAGAAGAAAAAATAATCACGACCATTTTTTGCACATTATAATATTAATGCAATTGGGAAATGTAAAAATAGACCGCTGAACAAGAGCAAATGTTTGCCTTCTTCGAGTTCATGTGTAGGTCTATTAGTTAGCTCCATTGAGAATGAAAATCTCTCACACATCCTTTGAAGACTAGCAATCCACCTTTTGGCTCCATATGCTTGACAACCGCATATTAATTCTCTATACAGACGATGAGTTGACAATTTATCATACACTTGAACATGTTCGATCCATGTAACCTATTAAACAAAACAAAGAAAAATTGTAAATGGAGAATACAATTGAGTGCGTGCACAATATACGATATTAATTATAAGAAATCATTAATGCTGTCAAGTTTTTTCACATTAGTCAATAACTCGGTGTAATTTGATCTAACAAGAATTTATAAAATGAAGTTGGGGCTAAAAGTTGAAATTACTTAAATAACCTTGGGACATTAATTAACAGATAGGGTTATGAAACAAATGACTTGCTTATTTTCTTATTTTGTGGATCTTACTACTTCCAAGCGCGTGAAGATAGTGAGTTTTTTCAGTTCTGAAACCATCTATAATCTTCCATAAATTGAGTTATCACATTGGAAACACTGCATGAGAAGGCATGCTTGATGAAACAGTTCTTGTTGGATTTCACCAAATTATTTCTGAACTTGTGAATAATATCGGAATGCTAGTAATACAGTGTCATTTAGAAAAATTAATGGAAAATCAATTGGTCATTGAATGCATCTTGAATGCCCATCTCATATATATGACAATTCTTGTGCTATAATCATCATCATAAATCGTTCAAGGATATATGTAAAACACATTAAATCATACAAACAAAAAAAATAAAAGCAATTGTTAAAACTCACAGTTGATGTTCCATTTGACATATCCTCTATCATACATCCCGAAGGAAGTTTCCAAGACGGGGAAGAGGAAGCATCTTGAAGCTCTTTGATGAAATCAAAGGATACATCGGCCATTATCCACATGTTTGAATTAAGTTGTCGACAATAGCGAATGAAAAAGAATTCTCGGGGTGCCACAAGTGGTGATAGGATGTGCAATTTTTCATACATCTGTTTACAAGTGTAATCTTATATTCATCTTTCATAGAAATAATATATATATATATATATAGCAGCTTTAGACGTCGAGTAATTTACCAAATACAAAGATGCAGCGAAACTTCCTGAATCAAGCACTTCTATGGTCCTAGCATTAGTTACCATAGTAGGAAACATGTCTCTCCATTTATTCTGCAAAATTATTTATACAAGTTAAATTTATTATAATACTAACATGTGTTGGGAAAAGGACAACTGGACAAGTATGAGATTTTACTGAATCAAGAAGCATCTCAATCAAGTTTGAGGTAGCCATTGCCACGACACCTGAATCTTTGGATGATTCAACCCGGGCACTAGAGGCTTTAAAATGATTTGCCTTGGGAAAAAGCTTGTCATAGCTATCTCGATGAAGAAAATATCTCCCATCTGTTGGAGACTTGATCCACACAGGTTCTTTCATTTGTAGAAGTTTCTCCAATTCATCCATGGCAGCAGCAGCTATTTCAATAATGATAGACTTCTCCATCTCCTGTATTTCCATCCTTGGAATTTGTTCAGGATCAAGAGGTTGGCCTCCCGTCCCTTGACCAAAAAATTGTTTTCTGGGATCACTAAATGAAGATCCGATACCAGGAGATGACGTTTGCAAAGAAGTTGGTGATTGTCCCATGAAGCTAGAATATGAGTTAAGCATCTGTTCATGCTGTAAAATGTATCAAAAATAAGTTCACCTGTCTTCTTTCAAGACAACTTTTCCTTGTGCACATATTTGTGCCACATTATTATTTCTATTAATAGACTAGGTGGAGTTAATGCCAAATCCCCTACTCCCACACACGTGGATTTTGTTTTAAAAAGGAAAAAATCACCTCTTCTTTCAATAAGGCATTTTCCATTCTCAATTTCTGTAGATTTCGTTGCCTCTCTTCTCTGTCGAGACATGGACCATCACAAGTCGGGCAGATGATTTTATTCAGTGCCTCTTTCATTGCTAAATTCTCACAATGCAATCTTTCATTTTCAGATCGAAGGGTGCTATTGTCTGCTCTTTCATGTTGAGTCTTAAATATATAAATTAGTCAATGTTAATTATCTGCACAGCTGAGAATGAAATGGGAGACAGGAACATATATGTATAAATCAACCTTTTATATATATACCTTTGTCTGAGTTCTTTTATTTTGAAACCAAAACTTTATCTGATTGGTGTTAAGTGCTAGTTCCCTGCTCAATTGTTTCCTCTGATTCTCATCTGGATGTGGACATTTCTTAAAGAACCTGCATAATTGCCATCAATCAGGAGAAAAACATTCATGTTTTCAACTGAATAAATCAAAAATAATTCAGGGATTTAAAACCCTTAAAAATGAAAATCTATAACAATTGAACTAACTATTTACTTCTGTACATATGCAGCCACAATCAAAGAGTTAAATATTAATTGCTGCATCAAAAAAGTTGTAACCATGACCTATTACTAAACATTATGGAATCTCTTTTACTTTTAACAAAAATAACCAACAATTCAGAAGTGTATGAAAAAAGAACAGTCAACATAGTGACCCTTATCTGAATTTAGATTGCTTTGGATGAAAAACAATTAAGATTGTAAAAATAATAAAATTGTAAATCATCCAATAAGAAAATTAAGTGTGCTGTATTTTAGTCTTACGCTTCAAGCTGCTGTATTTGTTGTGTCGAATGTCGATGGCATGGCTTCTTGCCTCTTCGAGAGTTTGAGGTCTGTTCATCGCCTGATTCACTTCCACCATACCCAGAATACATTTTTTACAGAGTTTTTGTTGCTGTCAGAGATAGTCTGGCAATGTGAGAAGTTCAACCCGCAAACAATGAACATACAATTTGCCCATTGATTTTCTAGTTCATTTCAACTTAGCTTTATGTATCAAGGAAGATGCTGAAAATTAGGCTGTAAATCTTCTGTCAAATAATTAAGTACAAAATTAAAAAGGTCTAAGAACTTACCTACTTCATATAATTGAGAAATAGACTCCAAAAGATTCAGGGATGTGATTTTTCTTTGTTTCGGTTTGTGTGTAGTGCATAATTCAGCAATATATGGGAAAAATATGGAGGCGGTAGGCTTTTGCATTGGTGAGTAATTAATGTGTCGACTTCCGTGTGAAACAACCAAGGAAAATAGCTCCAATTTATTGCTGTAATCAAAATGAAGATATCAAAACAAATATGGATGTAGACCATGGTAAATGTAACAAACAATAAAAAACACAAATCATTTTTTACTCATATTTCATATTAATTTCATTAGCTTATTTGGAGGATTCATTAATTAATTTTGAATCCCTCGTCTTGGATATGAAAATCAATATCATATTAATCATTCTCCATTAAGTATGTACATTAATGATTAAACCGCAAATAATTGATATTTATATTATTCAATTTAAATTCATTGTTAGAGAGATGATTTCTACAAATTCAAATGTCTAACATCCGTTATTATCTACGTATCCCTAGTATCTCATGTGAGTAAAGAATAATTATACTAACATATGAAAATTAAGTTTCCTTGATTATTTGGCGACTAATAATTTAATAGATTAATTACATTCGTGTGAGCTATACCATAACTATTCTTTCAATTTTTATGTCCTCGATGTTCTTGATAGGAGCACATTTCAAATTATATTTACATAGAAAATCATCTAATATAATACCGATAAAATTGTCGTCCTACAAATGCTCATCACTTTACTGGTAGACTAAAAAGTAAAAACACAATGTCCTTAATTTATATATATTGTTTTTTCCTTAGGATCATTTCATTCCTCTTTCTACTTGCTTTTAATTAAGTTATGATAACAGCACTGATTTACTCATACAAACTAATGATATGAGAAACCTTGTATTACTACAACAAGCTCCATTGCAGCTCCAATAAACTTTATTTTCCCGTCTCTCTCTGACATTCAGGTTAGTATCCAAAAGGTCAAAAGCTAAAGATATGTGTGAATTATATAAACGTATCAAGAAACTTATACCATAAATTGTGAGCCTATTTATAAATATCCTATTGGGGTGACATGTCCAATTGTTTGGCGTATAGTGGACACGATTGTTCAGAACTCAGCCTCCCAGACTCGGTTCCTGATCTTCGAAGCATCTGCAATGATAACTCTCTTCCTACATTCCTTAAAAAACTCAACTCCGTTCCAGTAACTCATATCCTTTGGACTTCAGAATGCTTATGCAATGGTCAACTTGGCCAAGTAGTTGTTTGTTACAAAACAAACAAGATAGCAGAATCGCTCTGATACCAATTGTTGAGAACATGGCCATATAATAAAAACAAGAATAATACAAGCAATATGAAAATAATGAATCACATAGAAATCAAGATTTATGTGGAAGAAGAGGAGAATTTATTATACCAGGAACAAGATTTGATAGTCTCAATCTAAATCTAAATAATTATCTCGAGTTTCTAATGTATACAACAATGATCTAATTGTTATCTTGAGTTTATGAAGAGTCCACACCTTATGGAGTATATATAGGAGTCCAATCTTGGAATTCTAAATGAAGTAGAGTACAAAAATCGCGATAAAAATCAACTAGGACTCTTTTTTCCCGTTCGGACAACGCACGGTACCACCCAGCCAGTTCTCCAACGCCCGGTGGACTTCATTGGGGTGTCGGTCCTTCTATTGGCAATCCATCATTGGGCGCCACGATGCCACCTCCATGGCGCCCGGTGCTCCCGTATTGCCTCCCTCGTGCATTTAGGGCTCCAATGCGCCATGTCCCACTCCCAATGCTTCCAAGAAAATTATTTATCCATTTCAAAGTTCTTTTCTCAATCAAACTCCGAATTCGTGATGAAATTTGATCCCTTACAAATCCGACTTCCAAACCAAAATTATTAGACTTCCTCCTTAACCAAACTTCCAAATCACATGGAATTTGAGTCACAAACATAACATTGTTCTTAGGATAACATAGATAGGAGACTTCTTTTTCTACCCATTTATCGAGTCTACTTTAAGCTTCTTTGTTTGACTCTCTTAGAAGAAAACTAACTACATGGCTCATATTTGACATGTACTTCAAAACAGAGATACATAAAATGAATTACGGACCTCTAAAATTTAGGGTGGAATACCTAGTTCTTAGCCATGTTTATCACTAGTCTCAATATCTTAAAATGACTTACATATTTTGGACTAACTTTATGCTACTTAGAGATGGCAAACAGGCCGAGCAGCTCGTCGGCTCGGCCGCTCGGGCTCGTCAAATGATGAGCCCGAGCCTCTCGCGAGCGGCCCACGTGCTCGGTTCGTGAAAAACTAAAGAAAAATTTAAAAAAAAAGACGTAAAAAAGTATTAAAAAAAATTTAAAAAGCTCGTGGGCTCGCGGATCGGCTCGTGAGCTCACGAACTCATGGGCCAAGCCGAGCTCGCCCACAAGCAAATGAGCCACGAGCTCGTGGGTTTTAGGGCCGAGCCGGCGGCCGGCTCATTGACATCACTAATGCTACTTGGTGAAATGTAAAACTACTTCTATGTGTGTTATTTCTAGGAACACTTAGTCACCAACTTCAATTTCCAAATCATTGCTTGTATAATCAACATAAATCTTTTACTTATCTTAGGCCACTTTGCTTTGCCCAAAATTTCGCATATGGCTTGGACCGTCTACTTTCTAATTTGAAGTCCTAAAATTTTCCATTCACCTACTTCCATACAATGCCTCATAATGGTGGCTTGCAAGGTAGGGATGAACACGGTTCGGTTTGGACAGGTTGTGATAAATTTTAAAACCAAATCACTAAAGCAATTTGGAAAAATTCCAAACCACTTTTTCCGGTTTGATTCGATTTAAAATCACGGTTTAACAAAGAAAAAATAAACACATATTAAATAAGTTAAATCATAAATATTAGTATAAAATTTCACATTAAAACTTAAATAATATCATAAAAATATTACAAATCAAAATTCTATAATTCGAATCATTATGCAACAAAATAGAAACATTTTAACCTCTTAATCAATACAAATTGGCTGCAATTGTAACACATTGTTGGGTTTTGATACCCAATGAATCCCAGGTAATGATGTAAATGTTGGATTAAATTATTATCAACAACCAGGTTTAAAGGCTCAACCCGAATAGCATGGGCCGTTAGAAGTATGGTTCATTTATATTACCTGTTGGATGACTTTGAATCTGGCCCATTTAACCCATTTTATTGGTCCAACTAAAGCATAATATAGCCTATATACACGGTATTTTTGCCCTAGCCATTTAGTGGGTGATTTGTGTGAGAAAAGAAGAAATAAACCATGAGAAAAGAAGAGAGAAACCGGCAGCCCCTTTTGAGGGAAAAAAGCGTGTCACTTCACTTTGATTTTTGGCCTCGTTTCTTTGTGACTACAAATCATCACCATTATCTTGTCCTTTGTGGGTGAAATTGAGGAGCAATTGAGGTGAATGTATTGGTTATGGGTTAGAGTCGTTTGAATTGGTTGTTTGGTAGAGAAATTTAACGTAAAACTGAGCTCTAAAACACAGTTTTGATGACCCTTGGAGCAAGTTTTCGTGACAGCTGGTGTCAGTACTTCAAGGTTGTGGATTTTGCTCAAAAAACCATTCAGAAAAGCGATTAACTGATAAAAAAACTATCAACAAAAACTGTGAAAAACCGAACCTATTTTCGTGATTTTCGGCAAATTCAGAGACCTGGTGGTGAAACGAAGACCATCGGTGTAATGTCCAGGCGAAGGCTCTCCTGGGTGGCTGGCACGTGAGGTCATCGGTAACGTGTGAAACCACATGCAGAGAGTGTTGGCAGTACGTGGAGGCGTGTGAAAGGGAATCCGGTAACGGTTTCTTCGACAATTTGTTCCTTACATTTTTTTGTTGTTAGCTTTCTGTTTTAGGTTATATAGCGAAATTTGGATGATTGTATTCTTTGCGTGTTTGGGATTCGATCGTGCTTGATTGATTCATGAGATTGTTAGAGACTTTAGAACGAATAGTGGTGATCTTAAAGTGATAAATTTGCATCTCTCGGTATTTGCGGTCTCAGATTGGTCTGTTCTGGTATATTGATTTATCCCAATTTAAATTTCAGAATTAGAGCGTTATCGTGTGAGGTGACATTAGTATTGAGGTTACCGTGTAGGATAACATTGTTTGTGCTAGAAATTTAGGAATTATTTACTCTATTTGAAGTGTTGATTTTTCATCGCAAGTTGGTACTTGCTTTTGTGCTTTAACTGTTGTTTAGTCACTGTGTGAGACTGCATTGGGTGAGATTTTGAATTTTTTTGTTGGCATACCTTCTTGTTGCACTGATTAGTCTGTTAGAATACCTAGACTTGACTTGTTTGAACATTTCCTTGATATAAGATCAATAATCTTACAAGATTCTGGGAATTTAGAACAGTGTATATTGTTGTCTTAGGATTACTTTGTGTGACCTATTTGTGCATTTTGGTTGTTCTATTTTTCAAAATGCATTCATATTTCGAAATTGGAATTTTCAATATGAAAGGAGATTTTTAGATTTGGCAACAAAGGATGAATGGTATTTTAGTTCAACAAAAAGTTTCGAAAGCAAAAGATGGCAAATTTCCTGCAAATTTGACAGAAGCACAAAAAGAGGAATATGATGAACTTGATTACACTTCAGTTATTTTACACAAATCTGACACTGTTTTGAAAAAAGTTTGAGAACTTGATTCTACAAAAGAACTTTAGTAAAAAATTGAGGACTTATATTTGTTTAAGTCTACTCCAAATAAGTTGTACTTGCTTGAAAAGAATTTCGGTTTTATTAATGGATCTTTCATAGGATCTTGATGACATCTGGATATTTTCAACAAACTTGTTCGAGATATTGTTAATTGTGATGAAAAGGTGTCTGATATGTATAAGGCCATTATTTTACTAAATTCTATGCGTGAATCATATAGGGAGGTTAAGAATGCAATTAAGTATGACGAGGAGTAGAATGAAGTTTAAGCAAATGAATTTGGGTAGAGCTCAAGACAGTAGTGACTCAAGTGATGAGGGTCGTAAGAAGAAGGGTAAAAGATGGGACAAGTCCGGTGGTATGCGGTGTTAATGTTATGGTAAGTGTGGAACTTTGTGGGGGATTGTCCTAAGAAAAAGGATAAGCAGAAGGGTAAGATGAGAGATGAGGTGAATGTAGTTATAGGGTCGAGTGATGACCCTAGTAGGTTTATTGAGAGTAAACGCAGTTACTGCATGTGCATCCATGTGTAATATTTTCTACATGTATGTGATTGCTTAATTCTGTTGGATGGTTATATGTGCATTTCAATGTGTTTAATATGTACATTTACATGAATTTGAGAGCAATTTAATTACTTGGTGTAATTGTTTGCATGCATAGTGGGTTAAGATGCATTAGTAGTGTGTTGTATGTCTATTGGTGAGATGGAGTATAGATGCATAGGGGTACATTGGTGGTTTGTAACGGGGATGTCGAGTGTGACATTTGGATCACGAGTGGAGAGGTGATTATCTGTCAAGATACTCCAATCAGGTGGAGTGTGAGAGAGGCACTCTATCACTTCTGTTAGGTGGAGACCCATTATCCACTTAAGTTGGGAAAAGTGATGTAGTGATTGTGGATCATCCCAAGGACTTAGGATCTATAGAGGTTTACCAATTAGACATGAGTTGAGTGATCAGTCTAGTGAGCTTGGTAGGTATTGCATTTTTTATATCGCAATTATACGATATCTTAACAAGCAGTATAGTGGACATTTGATTCCGGATATCTTTCCTACGAAAACTATACTTTAGGACTTAATCTAATTTTTCTTAACTCATATTTGACAAAAATAAGTAAATAATTATAATGGTTGTGATTATTTTTCTAACTACTTTTAACTAATTGAAAATATAAAAAGATTGTACACAACGAATAATTGAAGATTCAAATATGTGATGAACATTATGGCATAATAATTTCATCTATTGATCACCTTAATTCTTAATTCAAGATTCATAATCTAATGTAGTATAGTGTTCCATCGAATTCTTCTATTGTATTCAATTTACCCTTTTTGAGTTCTCATTGAGCCTATTTAACTAATTAAATTTCATATCTCTATGTGAATCAACTTTAGTGAAACGAAACACTAGTTCTAAAAATTCATATTATGACCGTAATTATTAGTATGAGTATTTTCCTCCATTGACTTCTTTTGAAGTCTTTGGAGGAATGGAAGTGGAGGTACATATGTTTTAACTTTTACAAGAGCCCTAGGTGGATCTTTTCCACTACTCTTATTGTCATCACTTGCTCTTTAGGATTTGTCATTGTATTGCTTGGCAATGATCTCTGTGGACATTAGGCAAGTTGTTGAGCTATTTGACCAATCAATGTCTTCAACTTCTTGATAGATGTTTACTTAATATCAATCTTGGAATACTTTGTCTGTTTTTTAAACATATTGATAAAACTTCTCTCCCAAATTTGGTTTAATCTCCTGCTGGGCATTATTTGAATCATTCCCTTGTTGATTATCTGACCATCTAAAATTTGGGTGCTATTCCATTCTGGGTTAGATGTTTACGAATATGGGTTAAAATTGCAGGAGCCATTCTGAATGAAATTGACTTGTTCCTCGGGAAAGATTATAGACATACAGGTTGCTGTCAAATGGTTAGCTCCACAGTTTTCGCATGATGGACCACCCATTAGTGCATGTGCTCTTCTCGTTTGTGATTTCACCAATA